>KN884405.1:97347-112482 GCA_000934455.1 Apostichopus parvimensis
ATTAAACAACAAAGAAGAAAGAAACAGGACACCAACTAGCATATTAACCTTATAAAAAATCTATCTATGACGTCGATCTTGCAGAAAGGGATAGGGAGGGATTTCGAAAGCTTCAGTTCTACAAAAACTGAACGCCCAGCTTGTACCCAATTTGGTATGTACCTTTAGTACAGAAAGCAACTGGGTTATTCAGGTTGTCAGGTAACTATGCAGAGGCAGCATTGTGAACACATTTGTTGTAGACAAACTGGTTATGAGTTACTATTGTATGGTGGTGTACTAAAACTTCACATGTGTCATACATATGCAGTTTTGTATGGTGGTGTACTAAAACTTCATTTGTATGGTGGTGTACTAAAACTTTTCATGTGTTATATATATGCAGTTTTGTATGGTGGTGTACTAAAACTTCACATGTGTTATACATATGCAGTTTTGTATGGTGGTGTACTAAAACTGCACATGTGTTATACATATATGTAGCTGTAATGATAGAGAGCATAGCTGCCATGTGTAAAAGTCAAATTGCAACTCCTTTCTTTGATCTAATTTTATTTCACATAGCCTCAATGAAAACAACTAAAATTGATACAGTGAAAAGAAAAAGAATGATGGTTGTGGCTTTGAATGATGTCACCCTGTTACCGAATAATTACGCGATAAAAATTTAATGCATGCCCAAATTTATGGAAAATTTTCCTTGCTTCGACTGCTATGAATGAACCTCATTACAAGTATAAATGTCATCCTGAAATTATCATAACCCATTGACCTTTAATGAAACATTTGTTCTCTTGGCATCACAAAGCAACCTTACATATCATCCTAAAGCTGGTAGAATGTTCAGTTCATGAAGTGAAAAAATTAGAAAGATTATAAATGTAGTCATGGCAGAGATGCCTTGTATTTTTTTGCAAGAAACACCTTGAAATTATATCAATATTTCATGGATTGCAATATCCAAATTGTGCCAATTAAGGTCCTAAAAACAATGTCATCATCATCATCATCATCACCATCATCATGTATACCTGCAGTCCACATGTATTGGTATGTTGAACACTAGTTCCATGGGAGGTAAATATTTTTACAGTTTAAATTTCAACAGGCTTCATTTAAAAACTAAACCACTGAACTTGCAGCATAGAGGTAAACGGCTGTTTAAAGGTGGAATTGTAACTGTTCAGGTCCATGAAAAATTAAAAATATGCGATATATGTAGAATTGTAGAGCATTAGCAAGAATTCCTGTTAGCAATATCCTTAAAAATTTATCAATAATTTTATGGATTATAATATGTCAAGTTCATACAGCATTATGATAATTAATCCAGTGTACATCAGCTGTCATCTGACGTTTCATTGATATGAATATAGTCAAGATGACCTTACGTCCCAAATGAGGAATAAAGTTCTCGGGTTGGCTCAAACGGCTTGTAGAATTATATTACTCCTTTCTCAATGGAGCCAAATTCAGACCTCAGTCAAGGACCTAATCCAAATCTCTCCATACATAGAGGGCTCCCTTTACCCCTCTACATCCCTCTCTCTGCAGGCTTCTCTAGCAATGAACAGCACTACTCTAGCGCAAGTAAATTTGTCACCTCTGAGTTTCCAAGCTAGAAGATTCTGATTCAGAGTTCCTTGGCTGATAGAAAAATTTGAGCTTGTTTGGCAAGAGAGTGACCGACACTGGACCAGCCTCAAACCGTTCGCTATCTATGGTGTACCATTCGGTTTCATCCTGCAGAAGAGAAAAAGAAATGAATCTTTAATCAAAACTTGTTTTCTGTATTTTGAAATTGGCATGGATGAAGTCACCAGCGTCTGCCTGTATATAGGCCCTGTTTTCATAATTTAAGGGTGATTTCACTAATCCAGGCAGCATACAGTGGCAGTGGTAGACGATTCAGTTTACTGCCCTCTATCCTGCATGATCTCTCAAGTATGGCTCATGAGTCAATCTTAGCCATGGTTCATGGACTAAGCAAGCCAATGTCAACATTTTGTCGCCTTGAATTGTTTATGTGTCCCCCATTTTGATGTCAGGCCAGCAGCCACATGTGAGTGGTAGTCTACCCTTATGGGCAAGTGCAATGAAAACAATCTTGGTGCTGGTTACTCTAATCATCAGCAGTAGAAAGTAGTCTCTCAAAATAACTTGTGTTGGGCATATATTCTTAGTCATGATGTGACGATTTGCGGCCTGAACCCAGTTGGGCAGATTTCATCTCATTATTGCATATATCACTAACAGAGCCAAGACAGCAAGATCCAATTACATGCTATGTAAATAGACTCAATGGCTATGGCAAGCCATATGGGACAAACACCACATAATATATCCTCATATTAATACGAATATATATTCGTGTATTAATTCAATAACTGGCATGTAAATAGCTTTCACCCACATTGTAGCCTCGCCACTGCAATAAATGAGAAATTGCAAATTTAGTCTCTATTGACATACACCCAGGCCAAGCTTACTTGTTTTAGACAACAGCATAACTTAATATGTGTACATATTCGAATTAATCCTCCTATGTATTTGAATTAACCCTAATATTATGTGTTCGAATTAATATGTGTTGATATTTGAATTAATACGTCGATATATTTGAGCCTTATGATTGGTTTATAATATATACGCGTATATTTCTCGAATTAGTACGTGTATAGATTCAAATAAATACGCGGATATATTATGCGGTGATTGTCCCACATGGCTTCCCATAAATGAGTCCCAGAATATCTTATACACAGTGAACAACTGTTTGTGCACATAAACAACTGTACTATGTAAATAACTCTACTAGCCCTGGGTCCCGCGTGTTCTAATTCTGACTGATTATTCCAAGCACTGAAATATTGTCAGAATGGATATGGAATGACCTCTTGAGTGTATACATACAAATAGTACATATCATTGAGGCTAAGAGGGGTTGCTATGGTTGCATATTATATCACCATGGCAACACTGTCATAGCACAGCATTTATATGACCACTGCATCATTGCCATTTCTAACAATGGTATTCATTTTAACGATGCAGAGCAATTACATATGTGGTAATTAATCCAACTCATTAGGTTCCAGACAGTGAGACAGAAGAAGCACTTCCTTGATGGTACCTAAATGCTGTGTGCAAACATCCCCATGGTAACGAGCCTTCCCACAAGCATAATATATTGGCCCGTACATACAGCGTACCGTTAATGGCAACTTATAAAGTAACTCTCTAGCATGAGACACTGAAGTTAAGAATTAAAATTGAGGAAAATTAAGTATTCCATCAGTTTATAAAAACTTTTGTATTTGGAAATTTGAATTAACTTAACCCGTACATACAGCGTACAATTAATGGCAACGTATAAAGTAACTCTCTAGCATGAAACCATGAAGTTTAGAATTATTGTTAATGAAAATTAAGTTTTCCATCAGTTTATAAAAACTTTTGTCCTTGAAATTTGACTTAGCTTTTTTGAAGGTCACTGGCAGTCCTATTTTAACAACCTGTTTCTGATAAACTAGTCAGTTGACATCAAATATATAGTTCACTGACAAATTTGCTTCTTCTTTTTCTAAGAAACCTTGACATTCCAGATGGCTGGTTTTGATTGCCTTTTTATCTTTTTTTTTACTATTCATGCCTTACTGTCAAGGTTACAGTCTCTCTGTGACTACAACAGCAGTAATTACTTTAAGAAATTTCAAAATATGGAAAGAAATGACAATGATGTCAGTTAAATGATGGATGGAAATGTATATAAAATATGTCTGGCTTGACCTTGGTAAAATGTCACTACATTAGAGTAATGACATCAATCATCATAGTGATGTTGTATTTTTATCAAAAATGTCGCTAATTGAAATGTCAAATTATTTTTCCAACTGTCCAGGAACAATTGGGCATTAAGGGGAATTTCCCACTCTTGTGAATTATGATGATAGTGCATTGCCTGTTATTTCCTGTGAATGATTTAGCACTTACACAAAGAATTGATCCCTACCATTGTTATGAGGTCACAGACAGACCTAGCTTTCTAGCAATGTTAGAATAATTTTGCATAAACAAAGTTCTCATACTGATTGGATGGTTTGTATGTAGCTTAGAATACATCTGCAATCATGAACAAAAATGAGAGGAAAAAATGGTTGGTAGTTATTATAGGGTTACCACAATTCTTTCGTTGCAAAGTGGGAACACCACGTAACTTAGTCCTTACTTACTTGAGCCATATGATAGCTAAACAACGTTATACCTAATGTTACTAAGGCACTTATATTGCAAAAATAGAGCAACATTAGGTGTTGTAATTGTTAGAACTATGTAGCCCACTTCACACAGCTTTTCCCACCAAGTTTGTGGCACTCGTATGTCACCATCAAAATTGAAACGATTCTATCATACTTATGAACTGCCAGATGCAGTGTTGCATACCGCGTAATCGTCAAAACAGTGATATTTTGTAAATGTCACCTTGAATACCATCAGAAAATTGGGACAATTTAGTTTGCTGGTGGGACAATATATTTTCATAGCAAAGTAGGACAATCCTGAATAATCAGGATGTATGGCAAGCCTTGTAGGTTGGTAGTAAGACTCAACAGTAAATTACAATAATTAACTGCTTCAGATATGTTTCTTATATCCAATTAGCAGGAGGCTAGGCTTGTTTCCTCTGATATGAATAGCGTGGTAGGCTATGTGCATATATTCTTTTTCAATTACTAAAAAAGAAAGAAAAATCATCAGGTAGTATTAAAACCTTATCACATACATGATATTGTTCTTATACCCAAACTAGGCTAGGTTTATTACCTCTGCCATGATAGTGTGGAAGGCTAATGTTTATTAGACTACTGTAAGTGTGTTAACATTTATCTTGAAGATACACATACAATAACCTAACGATTTCACTGGTCTGTATATTTAAACCTACGGTGGCTTAATAAGGAAAAGGGTTGGGGGGGGGGAGGGGAGGGGTGTCCCTATTAAGCCACTGTATAAACCAATGCAACTAACAAACACTATCATACCAAGGAATACTGTACCTAACATTTAGTTTGCAGATTATGTAAAACCGTAACAGGAATCATTGAGGAATATCAGTTGTAAATTCAAAACCAGGGGTTGCAGAATCCCTTTACATGAGGCCAGCTTGCAATTTCAACGATCATTAATTCTGTGTATTTAAGAGAGTAAAAGTTAGTCTTCGGAAAGTAATCAACTGATTGTAAGAATCTACCAGGAAGGCGGAGCTTGAAAAAGGAGTAACTTTATGATCCGTCGTAAACAACCAAGTTCTATATAGGTTACAGTCACTGACAGTGTCATTAAATAGGTGGTGATGAGAGTTTTATGTTTAGGTTAAGGAAATAACAATCAAGATGAAATAAAATGCCATTTGGAGGAATGAATAGATATATAGATGGACAGTTTCAAGTCAGAATATAGGGTTGCTAATCTATTATGACTAAAAGATGTATCCAGGAATTTAAAAAGAAGGGAATGGGGCAGGGAGGGGTGGGGATTACAAACAGACCGGTGGCACATGTTCCAAAATCACTGGTGGAGACCTATGATAAATGCTGAAAATCCAAGGGATTTTGCATGAAAATGTGTGATTTTGACACACACTGACAAAGCTTTACCAGTTCTCACCCTTTGTCATATATTGCCAAAGGTTTTTTTATGGGAAAATTGTGGAAACCCCAGAACACAGGTCGACACAGGCATTTTTGATAACCTGTGGTAAAGAAATCCAATATGTGAAAATGTATGCCCTAGGAAACATAGGCAATTAGCATATGACCCAGAATTCAACAAAAAATATATATAATGTATTTTATTTATCTTAAGTTAGATTGACGCATGTTTGCCACAGGTTCGCTTTGAGTTCATTTTCAAATTCGTTGTTAGTCAAATATTTTTCCGTATTATTCCATTCCACGGAGTGGCCATTCATTTATGCACATTTAATCTCCTATAATAACATATTCAGTTGCTATACTGTAAAGCTACAATTTGATTACAGCATATCAAAATCTTGGTGACCCCCTGGGTTCCTATCAAATAATCTCCTGGCTTTAATAGACATGGTTAAACTACTACAAAATGCAAATTTAACTCTTGACTGGGATATGCGAACCCCACACCACTAGATGTCATTCTTTGGAGATAAACTCTCCAGAATGTCCCCTCTGTGAGTCCAAAATCATATTCCCATTCCTGTGCTTGGAAGAATTAAATGCAATGTTAGAAAAATGTTGCAACTTTGATCTGTAATTTGAGCAGTTAAGAGATCAGATGTACACTTTTCCAAGCTGACTTTTAAAGCAAGAAACACACCTCTTCGAGGTATTAAAACATTTGAGTTCTCCTGACATTTAGAGCCAGACTAGGAGCTAGCCGGCCTTGCCAGGGAATAGAAAATATTTATCACCGTTTGGATTTCACCTGTGAGTCCCACAAACTGGTAATATTGACATAAGGACGGCCATTTTGGCTCCAAAAGGGTCAATGAAGGGGAGGTTTAATGCCCAAGAGAAGCTTTTAATTTAGCTATGGCTAGTTTAAACATCTTTGCACTTGGATAAACAGACTTAAGGTTAAGATAATCAAATGTGATAAAATCCAACAAAGAACTAATGAGGTTTTCCACTCTTGTGGCTAAATCTGGAGCCTGTAAATGCCAAGTTTTATATCATGAGGACCCATATAGAAAGAAGCATTAACACTGATGATGCCGGTCGCCGATTTTTTAGACGTAAAAGAGATAGAAACGTGAATTGTGGTTTAATTTAATCAGAGCGTGGAAAGGATATTTGGGCTTTTAGTCAAATTGAGTCATCCATAACAATAACCTCAGTTGTATAAAGTCAAAGGATAATTGTAATTCATGTCTCGTTATCAACGAGATGGTTGAGACTTCTTGGCCTTGAAAAGATATGATTCAGAATATTTGCGTAATCTGATCATTTTCTCACCTTAAAGAAAAAGAAAATCAATGAACCGTTAAATTGGATGTTGGGGAATTATTTCTCAACTAATCGAGAAAAAGGGAAGATGGAAGGAATTCAAAAGGTCGTTATCCAGGGACGAGAGGAGCAGCAAGTCTCCTTGAGGTTAAAATCACAACAAAGATGTATTATCGAGTTTAGAGGGGTTGTTTTTCAAATAGAAAAGAAAAACAAAAAACAAACAAACCAAATCCCCAAGTGACAAACAGAAAATGGAAATATGTCTGGGAAGGGAATGAAAGCAAAGATGAGAAAAATGAAGAAAGGTAAAACTAACCTTTGATATGTCAGGATAAATGTCGACATCTCCAACAATTTCTTTTTCAAGACTCAATTTACAAGATTCCATGTCATGTGAATTCAGCCTCCTCCAACTAAAATGTGAGAAAATGGAATAAATCTAACAATTTTCATTATTCAAAAAAAGTGAAAAAAAATCAATGATAAACTTTTCAAAATTCTTGAAAAGTGATTTTCAGGATAAATTCTCTGTCGTTTATAAGCAGCACCAAAAATGTCAAATTTCTTGAAGAATTAAAATTTAACTTATTTGCCTTTATTTACAATATTTAATATACTATATTCACAGGGACCAATTTATCCTGTAATTGCTATGCAAAATAGGCAACTTGCTAAACAAACACATGTGCAAAGATTTATAGCAGTTTTTGTAAACAGAAACAATAGTATTTTTTAAGAGACAAAGTTAAGACTCTTCAAAGCTCCTTCACTTAATTTCACCACTAACTTATTCCCCGTATAAACATAAATTTTCACTCAGGTAATCAGTGAAGTTTCCTGAAAGAGTGCAACAAAGTTCTTGGTCTTTTAAAAATATTGTTCAAAATGAGCTGACCAGTGATAAACTTAGTATTAAACATGAAGATTAAAAGAAAAACACCCCAGAGCTTTGTATGCAAACAATATTTTATAAAGTTTTCCATTTTTTTTTTATTTATTGGCTACGTGATTCATACTGATGAGAAAAAAGTGTCTAGGCAGTGAAATGTCGAGAATCAAAATCAAGTTCATCGACGGACAATTTTTAGGCACAAGATTAATCTTGCTACGTTATAAACCGTTAGAAATCACTGCTATCGGTCCAGGGTGTATTTCTGTAGCTGTGATTTTTGAAATTGACCATCTAAACATCTGAGGCCCATCAATCAATCAGTGACAGGACTATACAGCCTAATACATAGACCATTGGGTCAGTTCCTGGGATGCAACACCAAACTTAATGAGAAAACAGGACTTTTATAGCCTCAAATGAACTGTTCAGAATATAGTAGAGCAAAAAATGTCAAGGACAAATACTTTTGAATGTCATCCCAAGGATGCTCTCTTGTTTTATATACAGTCACAAGAAGACGTTTTGGATGAGTTATTTTTAAATTAAAGAAACAATGGATCATCATTAGCAATAAGGCCTGTACCGTGGAGCCGACATCATCTTCAATATAGCCCTAAAGGAGCATTTCTGGAGATTTAGCATATTTAAAAGGGTGAATATCTAGAAATCCTTAACAGCTATAGAATTAACGATCACTTTTTTTTTCTCTTTTCTTGGAATATGGACGAAACTTTTGCTCTAAGGTGATCCTCCAAGTAATAGCTTACATTTCAATTCAACACTTTCTATTATTATTATTTCTTATTCTCAATCTTGCTTTGAGTAACATCAGTCTATCTTTTGCGCTCAACTAATTGGATGGTAGGAGTCATTTTGTTGCGTACCCCCACAACCCCCCCCCCCCCAAAAAAAAACACACAAGTATTAACTGAGATGATGACAGAAACACACCAAACAGGGCATTATGTGAGTATTTAAGGAGGTTCATCACACAGACAATTTTGTTGCCCTGGGTTAATACACACAGAACTGTAGCTTATATGGTTTTACAAGTGATGTAAGAGTAACTTATTACCTAACCAGCATTTGAAACATATATGTTTGATTTGATTAGTTAAAATTAATTTAAAAATGATAAAAGTCAACAACAACAAAAATTGCCTGAATAAAAAATACTACTATAACACAAACATTGTCTTACTTCCCCCCACCCATACCCCCACCCCCTGCCCCAACCCTGTTACACTCACACAAAAAGTGAATGACAGTAAATTATTACTCATCTGTATCAGCAGAAAATCTTAGAAATGCAAAATAATTGTAGTTTTAATTCAAAGCCACATTCAACTTAAAATGACCTCTACTATTAGGTGCCTCTATATCAGGAAGCCATCTTTGAAGAACACTTCAGCAGTTTGTTTTTCAACATTTTTAGTGAGACGCAGTTCCACGATTAATTAAAACGTTGATTTCATTTTAAACTATAGAAGAGTTGAGACTTTTACATACCCTTCTGTTATAAAATCAACCCTGAAGAGTTCTTCAGGACCACTTGTTAAAGACAAAGACTTCTTTCCCTGTAAAAAAAAGACAAATTTCCCCATTTAATTAACATATTTTTCAATCAAATTATTACAAATTAATATTATTATTTGTTTCTTGGTTTCCTGAGAGCACTGGTTGATTCATCATCTTAAGTTCATTAACTTCCACTTTAAATTACACATTCGCTGCAATTCATCATTATGTAAATCCATATATTCATTTTACTACCAGTTCATATGCGTTACAAATCCATTTTGTGAATTTGTATGAACTTTTTCTCTCACGTTTTTCCACATTAACTTCTGTTCAAACCGATGAGCGAGTATCATAGTCTTACAGCAGCACTGTTTCCATGGTAACACTAGCTGCTGCATCATACTCACAGTTTGATGTGCAACATAAGCATTGATCTTTAATACTCAAGAGGTCTACTGGTTAATTAGTACTCAGTTCATCTAGAATACTAGGCACACACCGATCTTCGACAATCGTTTTCATGAATACTGTACCACAGCTACAGGATTATAAGTTGTCACCACGTAACACGGAAATTTGTCCTCAAAAGTATGGACAGGGGTTTGGAGGGAGAACAACGAAGGGAAGAGTTTGCCGGTGTGTGCAGGAAGTGAGGTGCAGGAAAATGATTAGTTCAGCATTCCAAACTGGTACCTACTTCTCTGGAGCATTTTCAATAATTAGCGCAGATTACTTCACCCTTCCGAAATCCTTCATCCATATTAAAGGTGGAATTATCATAATATCAAGGAACACCAGATGACAGTGTGTGCAGGGAATAAGGAGCAGAAAAGACATTTCTGTAAATCAATAGCCAACATTAACAGCTCTGTCCTGAAGGCAAATTCCTCTCCCTCCACCATCCTCAATCCATAATATCGAAAAAAATATGCTTACATCCTTTTCCTGCAGCTGATTGGTGGATAGAACCAGTTCTGTAGTTTTGGAAGCCTTCTCCAATCTTGGAACAACTATGTCTTCCTCTTCCTCTTCGCTCGGTTTCTCTGCGTCAAAAATTGAAGACGATATAACCATAGTTTTAAATTCTTGTACCAGGGGCATCAATCCCAATTGAAAAGTGTGGAGTGGGGACATAAATGACTGATCATGGACAAAACTGAAGGAGGGGAATTGAGCAGATGAGAGTAAAACATTAATAACAACTAATCTCATATAGCACAATGTTTAAGCTCACTTTATGATATACACAAGTCATAATGAGCCTGGGAGGAAAGCGCGTACATGAGTCAAGTCACTAAATCTGGTGGGCACATTTGATATTGTGTCCCCCACCCTTCAGAAAGTGTTTACTAAAGTAAACATTCCAAACTTAACACATTTGTTTTAATCAAAAATCCAATATAACATTAATATCATTGATGTATATAAGTTTAGCAAGGTGCGCTGGATTCAATTTGTAAAGTGTACCAGCAGGGTACTTGCATCACACACCTATTACACATTACATACATACTACATCTACCAGAGCTGTTTGTTATTTGCAAGAACCCTATTATAGATACAATGCACTACATTGCATAAGACCCCTTTCCCACCCATCCTATTCATCCCTACCCCACCCATCCCTTGCATCCCTACCCACTTATCCCAGTCATCCCACCCCACCCATCCCACTAACCCCCATCCACTTATCCTACCCACCCTACCCACCCACTTATCCCTACCACCCACCCATCCCTACCCACCAGGCCTCGACAATTACGGTCGCCAACTCGCCAATGGCGACTAGAATATTGCGGCTGGCGAGCAAAAAATGCATCACGATCAACATTTTGGCGAGTGGCTTATTCGCTCACTGCCTTTTTACGTTAGGCTTACTATTAACATGTGAGCCAATCAAGAAAGGCCTATTGCATAATGTAACACATTACAGTAGTATTATCAAGTGCACTGTTACAACACGGAGATTTTTCAGATGCGGGGACTTTTTGTGAAGTATAGTGATACGAACTGAACTTTCAAGGGAACTCAAACATGAAATCATAATTTTACCGAAATAACATTTCATATCTCGAAATGAACAACAGGAAGTTTATTGGATTAGTTGTTTGTCATAAAACATTTATAATTCTCGAGACCTGACCAATGAAAGCAGTAAGTCTGACACTCAGTAATCGATCGACAATAATAATAATTGTCAGTACCAAGCATTAATTTGTTAACGATACTAACACATTCACTGATACAGTAGTCTGATGTCATGTCCAGTGAAAGTTACAGATGGTCAGCCATGTCATTGTTTATTTGTGGGCACTTTTTACAAAGCAGGTCCTTAACTATGCTTAAAATGTTTCACCATTTCATTTTTTCATATGTATCATGTTTTAAACACTTTAGACGAACCACAAGTTGAATAGATCATTTTTGCTGTAACCAAATAACACCATACGGCGATAGCCTAAGTTAGGCCATACTACATATGTTTATATGACACAAACAATTAGTGATAAAAAATGGCAAGTAAATTTAACGTTTTGGCGAGTAGAATTTTAGCTTCGGTCGTCAGTTGGCGAGTAGTTTTAAAAATATTTGTCGAGGCCTGCTACCCACCCATCCCATTTATCACTACCCACCCATCCCACCTACCCTACCAACTCACCCTTCCCTACCCACCCATCCCACTTATACCACCTATCCCTAATTACCCATCCTATTAAACCCTCTACATTGGATTAGCATCAAGCACATTAATTAAATTCTATTCTTCATCCATAACTTCTTAGCGTATTTCCTACGATTGCCAGAGAGAAACATTAGTTGGTGCAAAGGGCTAGAGAAAACTACGTAGACTGAGTAATGTCCAGGGTAGACAGGCAGAGGGCGCTAAATCCTTAAGGGCCTGCAAACCCAACAAGCGAAAGATAATGAGCTAAAAAAAAAACACATATTCACAGACAGGATTGAAACTTTGAAAGGTCCTTTGTGAGCTGCTGTTCAGAGTTTAAACATTTGACATTTGAACCAAACACACAGCAATGTAATATAATGATAAAAGTTAAAAAATTTACTGTACGATATAATCAATAATACGCATTACAAATACATTAGGGTAAAAGCTAAAAGCAAGGAGTCATTTTTGCAAGTTACGAGTACAGTTCATTGAGGTGATTACACTTTTTGAGATATTAAAGTATCTCTAACTTGGTGAGAAAAGAAAATTGTCTCTGAAATCAAAAGTCATTAGGGCATACATATTGAATTCTAAGGCGAAAAAAAAAAAACCTGACGAAGTTCAACCGACTATCAAACAACCGTTAAAAAAGAAAAAAGAAAAATGAATTATGAAAGGTTTCAAATGTAAACAGCTCCTTTCATGAGCACATAATAAGTACAAATTATTCGCCTGTTTTCTTTCAATTTGAAAGTCATCAAGTCGACTGAACAGTGTGAGAAATTCTTGCTCCCAAATGCATGATTAATGGGAATAAATCCATAAATTTTGGCGACTAATAAATCTTGCTCGTGATTCAGCGAGTGTGAAAATCAATCACGAAAGGAGAGGATAAGAGAGAGACATCTAATGGGAATGTGTTTATTTTTTTTTTCCTTTTTCTTTTAAAGGCCATAAACGAGAAAGAAATACACAGGTCTCTAATTGATAACCTTTTCGCAGTGTTATCAAGAATATTGGCCATTGAACCGTTTGAGCAGAAGAAGACAGGTTTCCATTGAGCAAAAAAATGTATGTAAAATTAAAATGGTTGTTTTAGTTTTCGGTCTGAACCCTGTTTTTATCTGGACAAATTTAGCGGGAAATGAAAAATTTTGTGATAAACAAATTTTTGTAAATGGAAAGATTACATGATAGCATTTGACAGCATTTGAAGGCAAAAAAAGTTAACATTTAGAAGTAAAAAATAAAGAAAGAAATAAAAAGGAGAAGGGCTGCAAAATAACCAAAGTTCAAATGCACTTTTCGTCTGAAGTAAGTCTAACGTCACACTACTTCATAGTATTTGTATTGCAGTTAGTTTCCTGGTCATGATTTACTATATAATCAATAAGGAGATAAAAAAGAAGGCAATAATTTTGGGGAAGTATAAATGTACCACAAGCAATATACGAAACTGTATGGTAAAAGTTTTTGTTACCAGCCATTCTGCAATGGCGCCACCACAATGACAGCGGATGCCAGGAACTAAAGTGTGAGTACAAATGTAATCTACCTTCTTTTGTTCTAACCCTGCTGCTGTTTGTAACAAAAACTTCTGGATTTGTTTATTTGGAAGATTCACCTTATTCGGTAGGGTACTACCTTGCGGTCATTTAGCCGACTCCCAGTATGGGGTGGGGCGGGGGGAGGATCTAGGAATACTAACCACACCCCTCCCCTCCCCTCCCTTCCGAACAGAAAACGACAATTAAGCCACGAATGGTGTGCATTCTGAGGCATATGTAGGAAACAAATTAGTTCTAAATTTAAGTCTAAATGAAAGGTAGAATAAGTGCTAATAACTGCTCTTAATTATTCTGTGTGGGGTCTGGAAAAAAAGGGGGGGGCATTGGATGTACATCCCAAACCCCTCCTGTTTCCATGCCTGCCGGTACTAACTGTAAAAAAAAGACACAAGGTTCCATGACACTATCCTGCAGAGAGATCACATGCAGACTTGTAGTCAGTCCATAGTTTTATTCTGGCATTACTTGACCTGGTAGTAGAGAGGTAGTAGATTCTATTCCCCATACTCAAACTTAGCTCCTTGTACTCATGCTGTTGTCATAGTAACTTCAAGCCTGGTTACATGAGACAGAGTTTGTAGTCTGGGATGTTTGTTTTGGTTTGTTTATCGTATTAAACCATTATTATTTTACATATTTTACCTTCCGGTCTCCCGAACAATCTCCAGTACATCCTCGTCCAAATGGAGTGCACCACAGGAGGGGGTGGGGGTAGTGGTATATTCTTGGGTCCAGTGTAAAGTGCGTTGACACTCACAGCGTTTGGCCAGCTCTGATAGGAAAGGGTTAAAGCAAGACTTCAGTGGGTGAAAGTAAAACTCTGATGGGTAGACAATGTGACACATCACCAGAATAAGACCTGAATGTTTCACATTCCTACTGTATGTGGACACCCCACCACAATATCTTGTTCCTTATTCTACGGACGACCGTAGCTTTGAATGTGAGTTTCTTCGTCAGATGAATCCGAGATTACTCTGGAATCCCAGCAGGTGATCTGTGATGAATTTGTTTTACAGACTAGTGAGGATACATATTGCAGATTTTTTTTAAAACACTTTTTTGAAACTGTAAACATTTACCACCAGATTATCACTTCAAAGTATATTAAACAGATAAGCTAACAATCAACTGTTATAAGGCATTTAGCATTGTAAATCTCACAACAAGAGTTAAAGTACTTCATACCTTGCCAATCACTCAAAATTAAAAAAAAATATTTTAAGACCCTTTAATTGAGAGCAGTATGAAGGATGAAATATTATTCCCAAATTATCAAATGACAGGAAAGGGGATAAGGTCGGGGATAAGTGAGTGGGTATGAGGGAGGAGGATGGGGTTTGAAGAAACAAGAGTATAAGAGGGGGAAAGGAGGGATCTAATGAGGAGGCAGCAATATTGCATTAATATTTGCTAGTGTACCAGTGTGTATAAGAACAGTGTACCCTGTATATGCATATACAGTGTTGTAGCCAGGAGAAAGTGAGTGCCGGCTAA
>KN884405.1:113623-135779 GCA_000934455.1 Apostichopus parvimensis
GAGAGAGAGAGAGGGGGAGAGAGAGGTCAGAATTAGTTGAAGCTAGTGGAACACTAGAAATTGTTACTCAGAGTTTCACGGGTTGAGCAATCATCAGATCCACCAAACGTATATACTAAAATCTAATGTCCAATAATTTACGCCATACCTGAAAAAACTCTTCCATCCCCCTCCATTAAGGCTGCACATTCCCAAACACCCCATTTCAACCACACACACCCCTCCCCACCCTCTTGCCAGAGTTATTTTCCTGGGTACTTAAATATCCCGTAATACCTGTGAGAGTGTGTGGAAAACAAATGCCATCCTGTGCTTCAACGGTCCAAAGTACCAGTATCTGGAAAAGCAAGATAGAAAATGCAGCGATAAGAACTAGAAGACAATCATGATCCAGAAATGTTTGGAGAATACTTCAATGTAGACTCAGCTCACAGATAATGTTTACAAAGACAACAGAAAGGATATTCATGGTTGGAACTAAAATTGCACTTTTGTTTAGTGATTGCCTTCAGACTGCATTGTTGAATCAATGCAAGGCATTTTCAGGAACAAATCTAATGACCTTCCCTCCTCAATGTATTTATCAGATTAGATCGGATCGACGTTTCAAGCAAAAGCTATAAAGTACAGTCAAGTACTGTTAAAAGTTTTTGTAGCAAAGTAAGCATACTAAAATTGTTGGTGAGATGTCATTTAATTATGAATTGTAAATGAAAATATAGTCCTTCTTAACAGAACAATTGAAACCGTAATGAGAAGGAAAATCCAGAACAGTGAAAAAACTTCCAGCCTCCACTGGGATTCGAACCCGGGCCTCCCGCTTTGTACGTGGACACCCTAACCAATTAGGCTATGGATGCTGATTGAATGCCCAGAGGTTCGGTAAGGTAGGTCGTAATTTCACTGGACATAGGCGTTTGACACCTGTATCGAACAATACTAGTTCTGTTTTTGGTGACATATTTTACCTTACTCTAGAGATAATATATATATATATATTTATATTTATACATATATCTATGTGCCACACCCACGTTGAATCTTAAATTTACTTCTAGTGGGTCAAGTTTATGCAACCTGTAATAAAAAGACATTAATAACTGTAATTAAAGATTTTAAATCTATCAACATAGCACACTATACTTATTGTCCATTATTCATTTGTAGCCATGTGACATGATTAATATACAAAAGCCTCCTTCGAGCTCATCTTTACATGAACCTCAACAGAAATAAACATTCACATAACTTTTATTCGCCATTTTGTGATTAATATGCGCTTGACAAAACAACCCATCACAAAGAACTTAAATCAAGTCCATTTACTGGCTTTCTCAATAATTACTTCTACTCTTTAGTCTTTATTGATTTTGACCATATTTCACATTTTTTTCTTCCTTTTTTTGGCGGGAACTATTTCTCAAATCCCTTTATGTGTGTGGGGTCTGTCTGCCACCAGAAGACACATATCTCTTCGATATTTGCGAATGGCCTCAGGCAGATTCAGGGTAAAGTTGGGGTCCCCTTTTTCTGAAACCATCGTTAAATACTGCCGCACCCGCCGTAAAAGGTTATATCAAAAGTCAAGATAACATAAAGAGAAAGGTACTCTACTCCATAACGGTTCCCGGGGGAAATTTGGTAGACAATGGTTTAGAAGAAATTCATCCAAACCTTTTAACATTTATACATGATCGATTTGGACTTTTTACAGTGACATGTCTTTGACCTTTTATCGAATACATCAATGAAGAACGAATCGGCGAATCATGACTGCAGTGGACAGGTCAGTTACTATTTCGGCAAAGTTGAACAAGGTCCAACTATGAGAGTATCTTTATCAAATTTATATTACTAGTCTCTCCTGCACATATCAAACATATCTGTAATGCACACCTGCAATATACTTTAAGAATATTATTATGAATATCTTATATGAAAGTAGGAAATATAATTTCAAATTTAGTGTTTGGGGAATTTGTGCATAACTTGTGGAAGGTAGATGGATTTTGTTTGTTGTAGATTTTGTATTGAAGGGACTGATGTTCTACGTGCAAACACTGCTTAAATACCTCTGGCATAAATCTCTGCGTATCTCGTATATCAAGTTGTTAAATGGGATGCCAGATAAATTTATTCCCTGAAACAGTTTCCGAATTTGTAGACTATATATTTACGATTATTAGGTCAGTGCGGGGTGCAATAAAGGTGAAACTGTTTGCCAAGTATACCATTTGCCTCTAAAAATGCATGTCAGAAGGACCAAACATGGTTACCGAGTACACATATGACTTAAACCTTTTAATACTTATTTTAGAGCCGTGCACCCTCAAGGCACGTTATTCTTCACTCTATCAAATTTAAATGTGCCAATTTACAACCTGGCAATGTTTTAGAAACACAATTATCAGATAAAAAAACTTTCCAAAAGAAAAAGAGAGAGAAAAAACAAAGAGGAAGTTTGGGGCAGCTTTTGGGTTAATTGGATCAAAGTTAATCAAGAAGTTAATTATTCCTAGTATGTGGCGTTATCGGCATAATTCGTTCACAGTAGGCTTTGACATTTCATGGGCAAATCCCGGCGTTAGACGAAGACAAAAACAAAAATCGTCTTCAAGTTTTGTTGAAAGTTTTACTTTGGACTACGACGTTTGAAGAAGATTTATGTTTGGCAAATGTTCATTGATGAAAATAGCAAATTACTTGAACTTTCTTCTTTCTTCTCCTGGCTATTTCATGAGGAACAGTTCTGGGGGCAAAAGAGATCCGTTACATGGAAACTCATCCATTAGATAATTTCCTGACAGATCGTCTTCGGTTGTGCTATATTATTTTCTTTCTGCCACGGCACCAGAAGTAGTTCAAAAGTTGTTTTTGCGTTTTTGCCTTGTGTCGCTGGTTGTTTCAAACATTACCGTGTAGAAGCTAAAATACCACACACTCCGTAGAAATTTGGTAGTCTTTGAAAGCCTATAGCACACTGCAGCATGAGTTGCCAGCAATTTAAAGGTGGATCCACTGTAAGGTACTGTGGCACAGATCCTAAAACGTGAATAGTCAGCATTCAAATTCTGCGTAACAGTTTTGAAGGCAGTTAGACTTTTTCTTATGAAAATACTATAAATGGTTCCTATGTATTTAAAAACTGCTATACTGTACATCTTTGTACAACTTGTATAGCAATTTGCCAGATTTGCATAGCATTGTGCGATGTGATACTACATAAATTATTCCAAAATCCTGTGTATGTAGTACAACCCAGCAGAAGAAAGATAAATGTCAGGTAACTTCTACTATATGCCTTCAGTGATTTGTGTCAGAGTAAACTCTAACATGCCGAAAAGGTCACTTTCTGCTAAATACTAGTCTAGCAATTTCGGGAAGAAGGGAATATTTAAAGGTGTGCTGCATGGACCCAAACTGTAGCACGCTATCATTTAAAAGTTTATCGACCTGCCTTGGTCATAAATTACCTCTTTTTACCAATTAGTCTGCAACGCCTGTCACATATTTTTTTCTTGTATGAGGGTCTTTGTGTGAACGCTGTATGATTAACTACACTGTAGACATGAACATATTTCCACACAGTGTTTTTACACGAAAAGCCTAATGGTGTTAATAAGCTATGCAGGCTAATTGTAAAGCCTCATGTTGATTTACGACCGGGGCAGGTTGATTACGTAATAACAAAACTTTCCTAGCTATAGCGTGCTATAATTGGAGCCAATAAAGCAGATCTTTGAACATACCATCCAAACCCATATCAGACTCTGTAAGTTATAATAGCTCATTAATGAATGCGAAATATATGCCAACATGATTAATGGAGGTCAAATTTGTGTGAAAACACTTCAACTTGTTGTATTGTGCCTCAGTATGTGCCTCAGCATGGGATGTCGTGTCCACTGTGTGGTATGAAGCCACACAGAAATAAATTCAGGGGGTCAAATGTCAACAAAAAAACACCAGCGGCTTTGTGGTCATTATGTATGTACCAAAATGAGACGATGGACGAAACCATTTAAACCATGTGGGATATCAAACGCTGTAAGGAAACAGCTCATTAATGACTGTAAAAATGCCAAATGTCACATGATCAAAGGAGGTCAAAAGTCAAATTTTTGTGGAAACACTCCTAACCTGTTGAGTATGTGCCTCAGCGTGGGATGTAGTGTCCACTTTGTCATATGAAGCCACACAGAAATAAATTCAGGAGGTCAAAAACCAAATTTTGTGGGAAAAAATTTGTTTGGTGAACTCCCCCTTAACAATCAGTCATATGGTTAGTACATGCTTAGGCATGGATTGTAGCGCCTACATGAGTAATGATGTCATAGGTTCAAAGGTCAGAGGGTCTAGGATTACATTACCAAAACATAACATTGGGTTTCATGCAATATGATATCTAAAATACACATGCTCTTCAGTCTCCTCACATGACCTAATGATAGCATTAGTTTCAGAGTCAACACTTTTTATCAGTTTACCTTTAAAATGTCAAAAGACAAATTGACAGTTCCCAGACATGACTGCTAAAGCTAGGATATCTCCCAAATGGGACCAGATCTTTCCTAGTTGTCTTGGTAATTTTTCTTCACTGTAATAATCTCTGCCCGATAAGCTAAATATAATTGTTTGGTTTTGTGTCTGGCTTTCATTCTCTCATGTCTCCATGCTTCCACCATGTGCAGTAAACATTGTGATTTAAAATGATGATATTAAACCTGAGAACCGAGTCGATGTCTTTATGATCCAAGATCACCCAAAACCTACATATTTTTTCGTTGTTGATTAATTCCATGACAGACGATCGTCTGTAGGAGCCCATTATGTACAATGAGAACTTGAACCTTGAGACTTGTCTTGATAGGTGATTTGGCATCATCAGTTATACCTAATTGAAAATGCCTGAGGTATAATCAAGTGCTTAAATAATAATGAATGGTCTAACAGATCGGCATTTAAGGGGCTGATTTGCATAATTGCTTAAAGCTGGAAAAAGGAAAGTTTACAGAGTTTGTACAAATTAAGTATATAAACTATGGAAGAACCAACAATTCACACACTTTGATGGAAATATTTGGAATAAAAACCTACAAAAAAAAAGCTGGCAAAAGCATCCATAAGTTGGTTTATCAATTACACTGACATCTTCATAGGTTAACAGTACAACATTCGGATATATGCTAGAAAGACACGTAATGGTCACTACATTTATGTTCAAACTTCAGCACTGCATTGATTGCTATGTTAATATATATAAAAAAAAAGCATATTAATCCTTCTATGAGGTACATTTTATGGTCTAGAAACCATGGTACTTAAAAAAGAGGCCAAAAAATTGAATTGAATTTTGCAACTAAGTACAGTAACATTAATAATTTTAAACTTTGGATTTCTCAGAGGAGGGGGAATCCTCCCTATAGAACCCTTTCTGTGGCAACAATGTCAGCCAATGGAGGGTTTCCATGGTGATGAAGATGAAATTAGTTTTCCCAAGCAAAAAAACGCTTGACGCTGCCTAGGATACTCTGCAGCCAAGGCTGCATAGGAAATAAACTCATGCACTCAGCATTTCATGCAAAAGCACTCCTAGTCGGCAGTGATAATATTTAACGTTTGATATCGCTTCAGCCCTACTGCAGGAGAACTTTTGCAGCTCCTGTAGCTTTTCCCATCAAAATACCTTAAAAATTTTTAGTTTTGCTAAAAGTTAGGGATAATATATATCTTAAACAAACACAATGTCAAACATCACCAAAGGGGATATCTGCCCAAAATAACACATCAAATATTAAAAAAAGAAAGATCATTTTAGAAGAAAAAAAAGGAAAAAGAAGAAGATGAGAAATACTGTAGCCGATAAATTTCTTTTTAGTCTGAAGCATTTAATTCAGCTTCAAGGGTCACTCTGAGCAATTCAGAAATGATAGAATTTTTTTATACACAATATTACAAAACATTTCATTTATTTTACCTGTCTACTTATTAAGTGTTAGTTTGCATATTGTAAAACCAGAGACATTTTTTAAGGTCACAGAGACCTTCAGAAAAATCACATCACACGACAATATACATTTTCTTTGCACAGACAGCACAATCCTGATTAACTGGGACTAGGGTTAACTCAAAAAAGCCATTTCTAACGTCACATGATTAACGGCTTATTTCTAGTTTGTTGGCGATTGGTTCTGGCTGCAATATGGATGCTCAATTAAACATCATTGGTATCATCAAATGATGCATACAAATTGCTTTAACATGGTGACAAGTCCACTAGGTACCCATGGTTAAAAATACTATATTCGAAGAACGTGTCAAGTTTTACCTAGACTTTATCTTCAGCGATAAATGGGGAAACAAGGTAAAAAGGAAAAATATATATGTATATATATCTACCTCTTGCTATGGCCTCCATCAATCTTTGTAGGTGGACATTCTCGCCCTACCTCTCTCATCTTTCAGCCATATCTGACTTTTAAATTGAACATTACTTAACTAGACTAATCAAATCACTATCTTGTTTCTTACTTTGTGGTCGTCTGTTTTGCATCATCGAAAGAACTCCATCTGAGATGGTTGACTGCAAATGTGGTTCTCTCCTCTGCATCCTTGAAAATGAAAAGAAAATATTTGAAGAAAAAGGGGGGGGGGGAAAAAACCTGCACATGTATGTATATTTCACACTTAATTTGTATTCGTACCAAAATCAAAATCGTACACAGGGCTAATAGAAATTTTGTGATCAAAGGTAAACTGTTTTCGAATACAGAAATAAAGCAAAACGTTCTTTCTACTAATACACGATGCAAGTTGAGTCTGATAATGACATTGCATGGCCAGTTGTGCTTAAATTTTTAACTTCTCTGACTATTCAAGTTCTTTTTTCTTTGCTCATTCCTTTTGATTTGACAAATTATATATGGGGTAACAAATTACATGGTTGGGACGGCTGTTCCTTTACATTTAGAAACGTACCAAGATGTTTGATCGAAAAAAAAAAAATTGAACTGTGTTCAAATGGGGCAATTAGAAACAGCTATTACCACAACACAACACATCATTATCATTTTTATTTTTATTTTATATATAGCATAGCATACCTCTATTATTGACTTCACATGAAAAATCAATATAGCTTTTTGACTGATGTTTTCAGATTATTTTGATAAACCAACAAAAAAAGGTGCAATTTGCAATTGTTTACTGTACATTAGAAACTGCAACGAAATTACTTGGTTCGAAAAGCATTCATCACCTGCACTACTAACTTAGGTCAAACGAGAATGCTGATCTCATTTTCTGTTTCTTTTAAATTTATTGATACCTTAAGTATAACCTTGAATCTCCATAAATCATGTTGATGCAATCACGTAAACGTGACCGAACAACTGTTCTTCCTAATTACAACATCAGCAAACGATAATGTGCGATGAAAGAAGAAACATTTCCCTCCAGGGCTGGAAAGATTGATTAATGCATGTTTGCTTAGGTTAAGTGGCTAAAAATAGAAGCCCCCCCCCAAAAAAAAATTGTTTATATACCTTGCCATGTTTTCTCTTTATTATCATTTACACCCAGGGCAAAGAAGTCAAGATATTTGTATACATTTATACTTCATTAGAATATCATGAATGTAAGACATTTTTCCATAATATCATATTTCCTTGTAATAGCGATGGGCTCAGATGGAGGGGTTCAGACAACAAAATCCCTCAAATGTCTAAATAACTGCAACACTCCACGAACACTGTACATAATTCTTTTTCACAACATTTTGATGTAACGTCGAGGGTTCATGTTTGTGGGTTCATGTCATATCAAAAGAAAGAGTGGTATAGGGTGGCATTGAATGTGACTTTGTAATATATTTCCAGCAAAGATGTAAGAATTTAACTTAAAGGAAACACAAAAGCCAACCATCATCTTTAGCTTAATATATGCCTTCCCCTCCCCCACCCCCCAGAGAAAGCAGGTTAGAAAAATCTTTCTCTGTTTTATACATCTAGATGTTCAAATTTACAGCTCCTAAAAACATTATACAGTCACTGGGTTCTGAATATTTTTACTTTTTCTGTGTTTTTCTTTTCATATCATTAAGGAAAACTGTTTATAACTAACAGTCTTGATGCTGAACACCACTGTCATGATAAGGTTGTATCAGAAAGCTCCAATATTTTCCATTCAGCATTTGCAAGAAACAATCCCCATCACAGACAATACACATTGCAATCAATACAGAGATAACCTAATATATGTGAAGTACAGGTGGCTTGATGATGTGTGATAAGGAACGTCAAATCTGTTATTTTTCCCGAATGGAATATGAGTTTTATTAGTCGTTTGGGGAAAGTTTGTTCATGACAGGTTTCTCACTCTCTATCTAATAATGGGTTTTGTATCTCCTTTAACAAACATTACCTTTCATCTTCCAATCCCACATATCAAGCTACCTGTGACATGCACACATTTATTTGCTTGACTACTGAGAGCACTCGGATGGAGATGCGTGATGATGATCTTGTAACGATGCAGAAAGGTCACTACCAATGTCACACATTCGCGCCAATGAATAATCTTTCCGAAGTTTAAAGGTACACGTCCTTTCAGCTCATAATTTTTGACTGGTACTTTGGTCGGACTGTCAGCCTCGGGATGAGAGGTATTAACGTACACTGTTTATACACCCTCTGACAGACTGAGTAATGTGGGAAGTGCTGGCAGTAATATATATTACCTTTAGTGATGTCTGGATAGATTGATAAAAGTAGAGGATAGGATCAGGTATCAACATTTACCTAACATGTCCAAACAAACAAAGAGTAGAAAGCAATATTTTCTAACGTTGCTTTTGTAAACATACGATGGTTTATATTTTATGTGTCTTTCCGGTATGTCTACAATCACGTCGAGCTTGAAATTCGGAATTAAAGTTATGTTCAATTTATATATCGAGAAAATACCAGATACCACAGCTTGAAACTTTCTTCTGTTTTTATGAGTTAGGGCAGCACCCGAGACCAATTGGAGGTAAGTAATGGTAGTGGTAAAAACAGAACATTTGGGATGGGTAGAGGGGGGGGGGGTTGTTTAGGGGATGAGGTGAAGATGGACAAAAGATGCAGCAGTGTCTCAGAAAAAGAAAAACTTGATTTTCCCTCAGACATAATAAAAATGGCCTACTTATTGAACCCGGGGAAGACACCAGAAAAAGAAGCCTATATTATAGGGTTAAAAGTGGGGCAGGTGATGAGGTGGGGGAGGGGGGAAAGAGGTGCCGAGGTGGCAGATAAGGATGGTGAGAAGCAGTTGAATCAGTTTCAAGGCCAAGGAGTACCTTCCTTATAAGACTGTATTGCCTCACTACCTGATCTCAGAATGACAATACTGGCATTGAGGTCGTCAAATTGATTTAGTTTTAGTTTTTTAGTTTTTTGTATGCCAATCCTCTTAAAAGGCACAGCTTGGGTTTCTTTAATAAAACAAGATTGATAGTGTTTGGTCTTTTGTAAATCAAGCTCTCAGAGAGAGAGAAAAAGGATTGACAAAGATGAACAAAAATAAGAAGAAAGGAAGGCAACCAAAAAGGGTAACCTGAAGTAATCCCTTACCCACATCACATTTATTCCGGGGGGGGGGGGTGAATGGGGAGGGGCTAGTTACTAAAATTGGCAGAAACTTTCTATCCCTTGGTGTTTCTATTAGGTTGCAAATATATATACCTGCTTGGGATTGCTTGGGATTGGTGGCGTTTGATAGTATCTAAAATAAACTTGAACTTTCTCAAAACTTGAGAAAAATCAAAATATTGAATGAATTCAATGGGTATCAATATAAGTACCACAGTCTTTTATATCACCAATCATTTCTTTTATTGAATTATACAATCATTGAGTATATTAGAACATTGAGTGCCTAAATACAATACATACCACTTCAATTATTGTGTGTGTTAAAACAGTTAATAACAAGTTTCCCTTGAAAAAATTATCCAGAGAGATGCACATTCTATGAAAATCAATTTGGCTTCAGTTAAAATCATTGAAGCTTGGATGTGATAAATAATTCCAAGTTAAAGAGCTGCCACCTGCAACTTTTGTCATATATAATAATAATAATCATAACAATATTTGATTTTTATATAGCGCTTTACCAAATGTAATGGAGTAGAATAACTCTTATTAACCACAATCACTTCCAGTCTTTAAGCAGAATTGAAACAAAACACAAACAAAAATATGGCTCACTGCTTGAACACTCAATAACCTTAAAATCCACAAGTTGTGTCTATTACCCCCTCCCCCCCCCACAAAAAACATGTTTATTCTGATTAAAATCATTTCTCGTCCTAACGGCACCCAGAGGATAATAAACAGCCTTTGGTTATACCGTACATGGAGGTTTGTATATATACAATCAACTTAATAAACATCTTCCAAATATTAAACAAGCATGAAATTGTTTTCATTTTATTTCAGTACAGATGAATAGTGCTATAAGTAACCTGCCCCTCACCCCCCACCCCGCCCCCTGGCATGTTTTCCATATTTGCAACCTAAGAGATAATCAACTCACTCATATCCACTTCCTTGAATGCTTTTTATCAACATCTCATATGCTTGTTTATGGCTGCTAGTGCCTTGTTAAGATCCTTACAAAAGTTTGACCCCGCAAAAAAAAAAGAAGAAAAAAGTACTATACCTAATAAAAATTTAAATTCAAAGTTGAAGGTTTACATTCTTGTTTGAGGCCAAGGCCCACTCATACGACTTTACAACTGAAGTCCTGGTCATATGTAACTTGTCACACCCACACACCAGTGTGCACAATTCAATCAATCTCTCCTGGGGCACCACACTGCACCACATCTACGAGTCTCCCAGGGGACTTCCCATAGGTTGCAGCCACAAACCGGCATACACAAGCATATTTACAAGTTACCTTGCAAGTCCCCATTTTTACACCTGGGTGAAGAGAGGCAAAGGAGATTAAGTGCCCTGCCTTGCCCATGGACACAACGTATTGATCTGGTCAGGACTTGAACCTGCAAACCTTAGATCACAAGTCAACTGTTAAACGCTCTCATTAACACAACCTCTAGCTGATCCATGGTACAGACCCGATTGTGCTGTTTATACCATAAGGTCAGTGTACATACTGCAGCACTACTACTGTACATGTTAACATACTTAAAGACAGGGAGCTCATAACACTTATGACATATGCAGAGTCATGACATTATTACTGGTGTTTTTATTGTATCATTAACAAATCATACATAGCACACTTACATTGATGTGTTATCATATAATGTCAGTTTTTTCTCATTATTGATTTATATTGTCCTTAAGTACAATGACAGTAAATGACATGAATAATAACGGGATGCAAAGGAAACAAAATCGTAATGTAGAATCATCAGTTCCCTCGGTAACATCGTCAAAAGTAAACACTGTCAGTCAAAGCCATTTGGTTACTGTTTTACACATTAACAGGATCAATAAAGTCTGTACTTTCATAATATCCACTGAACGATACAAATCGCCAATAGGTAGAAGCACTTTCATGACCTTGATATGTACTTTAAAATGATATTGAACTGATTTTATTTCTAACGTACTTTTACGACCTGACTTCCATTGCCAAGCCTACGAACATTGTTTTGAATAAGAACACATACAGTATATACATATATATTTATACGAAGCTGCATCACGTCAGTATTGGAAGAAAAGTGGCATCCAGTATGTTGGCGAAACCAAAACCACCCTCAAGAAGCGATTCTATGGTCACAGATCCACAGTCAACACCATGAAGACTGAGACCCCAGTTGGAGAACACTTCAACCTTCCCAACTATACCATTAGCGACATGTCCCTACAGGAGATTGAATCCTTAGGTAGCAGTCCTGACCTAGTACGAATCAGCAGAGAGAGGCTGTGGATGCAACGCCTTCACACCATTCAACCTCATGGGCTCAACATTTAGGAAGGACATGACTAACTTTTCTTCTGTCCCCCCCTTCCCTCTCCCCTTGTTCCCCTCCCCAATCACTTCTCTTCTCATAGCTCTCTACCACCATTTTTTCTCCACACCTTTCTGTCTTTGTCCTTCTCCAGTTTATTCCCTACTCCCATCCCTTAATCCTATCTTTGTCCCTCCACTGTTTATCTCCTACCTCTCCTCTTCCTTGTTGGTTTCTTTCTTTCTTCTCTCCATCCCTTGTCTACTAATCCCCTTACATCTATCTCTATGTGTTCACCATGCTCATTAACATGTCTGTATTCTGTGCGTGTTTTTGTCCCTTCTGTTACTGTTACTTGTCATTTAGCCTTTGAAGAAGATCCTGCTAGGATCGGAACGTCAGGCCAACTTACTTTTACACAGTATTGGAAGAAAGATAAACAACCAATACAGAATGGAGACAGTATGAATCGATATCGCTTACAACAAGAAAGGTGACATTTTGGAAGGAAAGAGAGCAAAGATAAGTTTCTTAATAAAAGCAAATTTGTGATCTGGACCCCCCCCCCCCAAAAAAAGGAAGAAAAATAGGTGGAGAGGGTAGATTTTAATAGGGGTTAGGCCAGCAGAAGCATTCCCAGTCTCTTGTTTGTTCTTTAACGATATTTGGAACAACGGTGTGAAATCTGTATAAAGCTGTATATACAGTATAGCAAGATACTTAACTCTAAGATATTGAAACTAATGAAAATTTTTACTCTACCTTAATTGCCATAACATCAATTGGAACAGTCTCTCCTTTAACTAAGGCTAATGCAGCACTGCACATCCACCTATGAGGAAAGGGGGAAAAAATGTATATTTAATGCTGATCTTTGCACCAGAGAAAACATTGAAAACTTTTAACTTTTGATCTTTTTTTAGTCTGCGTCCTTTACAATCTCATTTTATTGGTGGGAAAAACTTATAAAGCTTTACTTGATTATTTTTTTCATATTTTATATCTTACAGCGAGAAGAAGGTTTGAGACTACTTGGACACATGGCTGGAATTTTCATTTTCTGGAGACAAAATAAAACCCTGCACGATTCTAAGACAAATTGAGATAAAGGCAATACTAGATGCAAAGACAAACGAAAAACCAAATTTTCCATACCGCTAACCAAAAGCTCTCATCTGAATAATTCAAATAAGAAAGGTTGAATAAATCTGAGATGAACTAGAATAATTCCTTAGGATATTGACTCCTCAGCTGGTCCATGAAATGCAACTTCATCAGACGAAAATATTCCGCATTTGTCTCCCTTCCATAATCAGTTTCTGCATTTAGCCTTGAAAATTGATAAATATGAGATTTTTGCAGGAAAATGAAATCCATGTACTTGTTGAGACCATCCCTTGTGACGAATGTGTAAATTTACTAATCAGAAACTAATCATCCCTTTTTAAAGAAGAAAAAAATGGGTCATCTAAATCTATGTCTTAATATGCAGAAAAGCAATTTGTGACTCATTTGCTGTTCATCTCCGTGAGTCAGAGTTACGTCATATCTAACTGATTTTGAGATATCACCATTTTTTTGTGTCATCCAAAACCGACAAAATTAAAATTAAAAATATGAAAGAGAATCGGTTAATCTGAACAGCACCAAGAAAAGAAGGTGTGTCTCCATCTGATGACATCATAACTTGACTCATCTCACATGAGACAGTACTCAGACCCATGGCATGATGTCTATACAATTCCATTTGTGGTGTAAATTGTACTTTAAGTCAACATTTACTATTCTTTAAGCTAATTTGGATTGTTAGTTGTTCACCATGAGTTTGAACACTGTTAACTTTTGAAGATCACAAGCATGATAGAGTTTGCAATTCCTTGGGTTGTTTCTTGGGATAGCAGCCCTGTGGAATCAACATCGATGAGGAAACTCGGGTTTCTCCTTCACATAGTAAGTCCGGAGGGTAATTCATCATAGAGGCAGTATCCTCAGTACTTTATTCTAATTCCTACATGACTTTGTTTTGAAGATACTGACAATTGTAGTTGATACATTTATTTTACCAAAAGTGAACTTATCCCAAACAATTTGGATAAACAACAACAACTAACTTGTTTTTGCTTTTCTTCCAAATTTGCATCCAACTTCCTGGGTAAGATGTAGCACTATTGATGAATCAAATTACAAACATACCACATTCATTTAGTGTTCTATTTACAACTTCCCCCCACCCGTGATAATTCCAACCCTTCCCAAGTTAAGGTCACCACAGGAAGTGGAAAGATAAGCTAATCAAAAGATTCTTTTGTTTATTTCAAGCAAACGATTTGGGTAGATGCTACGGCAAATTTTTGGCAAACTTTTCCAGGTCGCTTCGATTGCATAACTTTACCGCAGGACTTTTCATTGAATATCTTACTTCGAAACCCTGGTGCAAGGAAGTAAAGTGTGCACTGACTGGACTCACCTGACCTCATTGGTAGAATCTGTGTACAGCAACCTAGCTAGAGTATTGGTAACACCCACAGGGATGACACCAATGGGCCAGTTGCTACAGGATTCTTCGTCGGAACGACGAAGAAGTCCCGTGATGACTTCTGCTAGAGTACCGTCTCCACCGACCACTAAAATGGAGTCTGTGGCTCCCAGAGCTGCCACCTGATCCTTGACATGGCCTTCATGGGTAGACTGGAGGAAACAATTAGGAAAATAATTTGTTTGGAATAAGTTTTGTGGGTACAATATTTACACAGGACAGGACACAGGGCTTCTGTAAACTTTGTGTTGCTTTTAAACTGAATGTGATCTTCCGGGTCAGTTCAAATCACTTTGATTTGAATCATTTTGAAAATAGAAAGAAAATATGAAATATGAAACTGAATCTACATGTACATAAAGAAGAAAAAACAAGAAAAAAGGAAAAATAAAAGACAGAAAGGGAAAACAAGGGTGAGTGGAATCATTGAGGAGGACTAAAAGGAGACTCAAACCCATCTGTCACTCTTAACTAATATTATAGAAATCTTGTTGATGAAAAAACTCCTTCCAAAAAATGAGAAACTCTTGTTCCATTTGGAAGATATCCCAATGGAAAAATTGTGTCTGGGAACTGTCATTTTTTTAAATCTGTGATGTGATAACTCCAGTGCACATGATCTGAAACATTTAAATAAATTCTTCTTAAAACTGAACGAAAACATGTTTTTTTTTCAAACTTCATATGAACAACAGAGCACCTTTAGATGACATTTCACACTATTTTTCATCGACAAATTTGTGTTGATATAAAGTAAGCATGTCATTTGAGGCTTTTAAAGTGTTTAAAAGTGTTGTAATATGGAGATTTGTGCTACATCTGAGGAACTGACCTAATGGTCTGTGTATTAGAGTACAGTTACTAGTTCTGCTACTTTATTTGTTTGAACATCACACATTTAAATGGTCATTTCTCAAAACTTAAAAAGTTGTATAGAAAAGAAACTTGGAGTGATAACAATTTGTTCTGACAGCCTGCTACATATCAAAGTTTATTTCGTAAATAAAGCAATGCTTTAAGTTTTAAAAAAAGTTTCTATTTCTTATTAATAATAATAATAATAATCAGCTCAGCTATTTTTACGAAGCTTAAGCGACCCAAAATGTGGGAGAAACCTGCAAGGGCTTATTTGATTACAAATTACACATCGGGGGGGGGGGGGGGGGGAGGCTTCCAATTCTTTATCATTTTAGAGAGTCATTTCAGATAGGAAAACCGTAGATTGCTCTTGAATGAAAAACCCACCTCACTATGACCCGGACTGGTATCGAACCCGGAACCTCCCGATTGCTAAGCTTCATTGCTTCAAATGCCACCGCCTTTATCCACTCGGCCACAGCACCGGTATAAATATATCAAAGTTTATATCGTGAATAAAGCTATGCTTTAAGTTCAAGACAAAAAAACGTTTTAGTTCAAACAACTTCTAACCTTTATCCATGCTGACCTATCAACAACTCCCTCAAAAAAGCTCTGGTAAGAATTGAAAATATATTGAAAAATTAATCTATGTTTGAGCAAGTTGGTGGAAAGTTTGACAACTTTGAGCATGCTTAAAAAAAAGAAATATTAAAATAGATTTGAAAAGAACTGAAATGTAATTATGTTAAACTTTAGAATGAAAGTAAGTTAAAAACTTGTCATATATATTTTTTAACTGACTTCCATTTGCATTCCCTCATCTCCATGGATAATTCAATTCCATTAAGCTAACACAATACACTCACCTTTAAAATTTCAACACTCAAGCCAGCCAAATGGAGAATAGGTGCAGCATTCTTCTCAAACTGTTTAACAGCTTTCCTGCAATCATAACAAAACTAGGGTAACTTTCCTTGTGAAATTACAGTGGTGCAGCAATTATGTTTTGAAGGAGAGGCATTATTGAATATGCAAACAAATGTGATTAAAATATATTTAAAAAGAAAAAGGTAATGGCAAAAAGTATTGATTTCAAGGTTTTCTGTATTTAGTTGACTAGATGGAGCACATCATATAATGCAGATCTGTAGAGTCTCCAGTACTGTAATACATTCATGTACGGTATTTATTTATCGTTCATGGCATTGAGTACTGTGCTTTACAAGGATGCTTTACAGTTTTAGTATTGATATGTCATATTCCAACAAAATAGACAATTTTGATGGCAGATCATACGTTTTCGTTATATATCATCTTAATATGATATGGCTAAATGGCCACGCTTCTTCTGTATTGATGACATCAGCTCCTCTGTGGCAACCTAATTGTTATTAAATTAATTGCTATAGGTATCCTACCACAATTAAAGTAGTGCATGTCTGCCAGAGAGGTTAATCATCGAAAATAGCCCTTAAGTGACCCTACTGTATTGATTTTTTTTTGGCATTTTCTGAGTTAGCACCATTCTTTTTTATGTTTGGATGTTGAAGAGGATGAAATAAACTGCACATGGTCTGAAAATCTGGAGGATTGAATATGATTTATGGTATTTTAGAAAATCTTGGAAGAAACGAGAAGATTCTGAAGCGGCAGCTCTTCTAGCTCAAAGTCTTAGAGGACATGGTGGCAAAAGTTGAATGTGCCGTGATAGCCCAAGCCATTAGCTGTCATATGGTGGGTAGGACATGTCAGTTGAAAACTTCTATCGGCCTTGGAAAGTGACGAGTTTAGTGCACATGTAAGTCAATGGGAGCAATTAATTGTGGTGTGATACCTTAATACCACACGGCAGCCAAGATTGTGTACTGTATACATAAATTTGAGTTTAAATACAAGAAATTTTCATCTTACCCGTTTTTGGCAGCAGGGTTCAAAAATACTGTGACCTTTTTAACTTTTTCTGTGGCTCTGATAGAATGTTGGCCATACTCCTGTAAACAAAAATGATTAATGGGTTAAAGTAGAGTATCTTTTGCTTTTCACAAATATCATTGGTTTCAACACTTCTGTCCTTGGAAATGCTCCATGTAAAATTCCATCTCACAAACAGGATGAAAAAAATCCAAACTTGACTGAACCATTCTTGTTAGTCTATCTAGCAACTTTGGAAAATATTGAAAGCAAACTTTTGTAACAGAAAATTTGTCAAATGTAATTTTTCTTAAGATTTTATATAGTATTATATGTTTGTATTTTGTAACAATAAACATCATAATGTCTATGCTTATTTACCTCATGGTTTGTACCACTTATACTTACATATAGAGTGATATGAAAGAACAGTAAATAAGCAACTATCCCAACTGGGTAAACTCTTAGGTCAAGTGTGACCATAAACTAAGTATTGTACAGTAGGCTGTACATTATTACTCTTCATATCATTTTGGGGAAATATGTAGATCGGTCTTTAAAGTACTTCTGTAAAGTTCTTCATACTAAACTACTTACCCAAGCAAGTTTACAGTATTCCCTCCTTATTAGATTCTCACTGCAAAAAAAAAGATAAAAAAAGTAGATATGAAAATAGTTCAACATTCACTCTCAAGGTTAACAAACCTGGCATAATTCACTTTGTGAAACAATTTTCATTTCTAAATAAAGTTTACATACGACTAGTAAGAATGAATTAATCAATTTGTATGTTTAAATTTCAAATGTCACATAGGCCTAATACTAAGATTTTGGGAGTAATTATAGAATACAGGGCCACTCGATGATTCTATCTGAGCATCAGGATGCACGGATGCTCAGTCTCACCCCAGTACGTATGTGAGTAAAAAAATGTCAAAGTCCAAGTTCTTTCTTTTTGAGTGGATGCGCGGATGCTTGGATGCGGAGTCAAATATTTCCTTAGTCCTTTCGTAGTACTTCTGAGGTGGAATTTTAGAGGGCATCGCACATGTACGGATGCCTTTTAAGAACGACACACTATTGATGTGGAATATCTTCGTACATGCGGGACTTTCAGTATTTGAAATACGTGATGGTATATGTGGAAACTTTCGAAAATTATCTAAGTCTATTCCTAGTACTCCGGGGGTGGATGCGCGGATGCGGAGTCTAGAACGACACACTATTGATGTGGAAAATCTTCGTACATGCGGGACTTTCAGTATTTGAAATACTTGATGGTATATAGGGAAACTTTTGGGGAGTCCATTCCTAGTACTTCCGTGGTGGATGGGCGGATGCGGAGTCAAAATGAAATACGTGATGGAATTTTAGAGGGCGTCATACATGTACGGACATGTACAGACACACCGCGCATCCGCGCATCTGGATGCCGGGAAGAGTTAATGAATGGCCCTGTATTCTATAATTGTACCAGATTTTGCATGAAACAATTGTCATTTCTTAATTAAAGTGTACATACGACTAGTAAGATGAATTACTCAATTTGTATGTTTACATTTAAAATGTCACATAATACTAAAATTTAGCATGAAGTCAGGACATTCAAGATGAAAGTTGTGCACAATATTCTGCACACTGATTGCTTTTAAGTTGCTGATACATGACAAGTCTGAAATACACTGCAATTCCCTTGGCTACCTGGAGGATAAGCCTTTTAAATTAAATTTCAACATACAAAGTGATAATATATGCATGTAACTAATACATCATCAGGTCATCAAATAGAAAGAATGTAATATATGCTTGTAAATTGTAGCTTGACACTAGCCTTAATAACAGTAACAACTACATTACCAGGTCATCAAATAGCAAGAGTGTACGGTCTCATTCATGGCATGCTAGTTACAGTGCTAAGCAAGCATTTAGCCAGTGCTCCACTGTCACCTTCCTAATTTTGGTATTTGGTGACAAAGGGACTTGATCCCCAACCTTTTTTAATAGACCCAACACACAGCATATCATTACTGCCGCCATCAACTTTCAAACATTATTATTATCAATAGCATTTTTCATTAGCCTATATGAAGGTTCTCGTAGACACCCAATTCCGCGAAACAAGAAACGCGTACCATGGATTGTAATGTTACATGTTACAGTGTGTCTTGGTCTATCTCTCTGTGTCCATCTATCTACTTAAAAGCACATGAAGTACAAAATCAAGATATTTACTTATGTTTATTATTTAAGTAGTAGACACCATAGGATCCAGCTACGGCTGCAAGCGTCGACTTCTTCCAATGACTTCGCAGTGTTTTGAAAACTTTAATTACGGATGCCATGACTTTGAAACGGACTGCAACTTGCAAAGGAGGTTGCAATGTCGTAAGAAAAATCCTATCAAGTAGTAGTACTGAAGTTGAGTTTATTCGATTTAGGCGATGCTCACCCTACAGGAACATGTAGCATAGGGGATAGGGGCAAGGAAGGGTTGCTGTGCGTTTTCCTCGTTGTGCACGCCCTCTCTATCTATCTGTAGTGGCTTCTGCACGTTTTCTGGGACTCTAGGGTACTCAGACGGGGACTTCAGACCGAGCCCATGCGAGTCCGCGAGTCCAGTCTCTCCTAGACTGGCAAAAACTTTCTCGGACTTCCACATCTTCATATATATTACCGCATGTTGGATGAGGGGGAGGTAGGGATTGGGTAGGCGACTGAAAGCAAATGACACAGGGTGAATGGCTGACGTGGATATCAAATGATCTCGTCAAACAGTAACAAAAAATGTATAGACATAAAATAAAACATTGGTTTCATATGATCGTGGTCCCCAAATTTTATCAAGGCAAAACAAACGTCTTCAAGGTTCGATGTAATCTTCTCTCGAACAAATGTACATGAGCGACGGTTTCATTCCAAACTAAATTCCTCGTTAATCCACAAACGTTTTTCACATAAAACATTGGGTTATAGCAGCACATATGCACCACATTTGCATAATTATATATAGGCTACTCATTGAAGAAGAAGGAAAAAACAAGATGTCAGCTAGCTGGGAATTTCTTTTAATGCTAGCACCAATCTATATTGTACTTTCAGATCATACTTCGAAGCAATTTTAATTACAAAATGAGTAATTCCGAACCGGTTCATATAATATAATATCATATTAGTACTGCTCATGTTGTCAATACCGTAATTGAATGCACTTGAATAGATACAACACGTCATGCCATAGATCAACTTTGAAACATTAACCTGAAAGCAGTCTACGCCTAAGATTATAAAAAACAATTACCCGAACTGGATGAAATTGAACTCATGCATATCAATGTACACCATGCATCACCTATCCGATTCCACATGGACGTAAGGGGGGGGGGGGGCTGCACGTTGATATTGTCTCAGGCACTGCCAAAGCAAAGTAATAAACTGCAATAATCTTGTTTCAAGAGTCAGTATAGTTCCCTAATAGAACCCAGCCTCAAGTAATTATGATGATGTTTATTTTATCTAGTGAGTATGCTAGAAGAAATTGTTGTTAAGCTGATTTCTATTGCGTGACAATTATCAATTCTTAGGATAAATTTACAGAAGTGACCGTGGTGTGCGAAGAGGGTGGCATGGGTGCATGTACCCCATTTGACGCCAACTGGTGGCAATATTATACAGAGGAGATCGGTGTCGCCTCTGTCCCTTCCATAAAAAGTTCAGCCCTAATACCTAAATCAGTCGAGAGAAGTTTTGAATCCCCTACCCAACACCTCCGCACCTTTGAAATCCTGTGCACGCCACTGTCCCAATGTCCTAACTCTCTTGATCATTATAAACCACGTGACTCTTGTTATATATATAGGTGTACACTTCACTGATTGGTAAACATAAATTCTTGATGCACTTCCAAATCACTCAACTCATGAAATTGGACAAGCATAAAACAAAATAACATAGTAGATAGAGGTTATGAGAAGTCATCGTCAAGTGTATACTGAAGGCCAGATGAGTTTAAAATGTCATACTAAAGGTGACAAAAGTACAACACACTCCCCCCCCCCTTTTTTCCTTTTCCTTTTATGGGTGCTTCCTGATATCGATAACACTCAAGTGTATAATAATAGAATTGTATCAGCCGTTTTTTTGTACTTTCATTCTTTCTTGATTTGTTTAAGGATGTCATCGTGTTCGAATTTCATTTTGTTTTGTTTTTGCAAATCCCTCTTTTTTGTGCTATGGAGGAAGGAGAAGCGAGAATATGACGAAACTAACAAATAAGGACAATACATCAAGTCAACTAAAATGGAGATAGAATAATATGATCAAATTTGAAAAGTAAAGCCAGCATGTCTGAGACCTCAATCACGAGAGGCTGTGAGCTAATGGAGGCTGATGAAAACCAAGCGTAATTTTCTTACCGTCATGAAGATGTTTTCGAATCTCAGATGAGAAACAGAGTTATTTTTTATCTTGTCAAAATCGTGACTAACTGATGTAATCCAGACGCGATGTAAATTTACCTTTAAATTATAAAAGAAACCTCTCGACGATTGGGAGGTGTTTCTGTGCTCACCTACAGTGAAGTGAGAACACTGATTGGATACATTGCACAACAGCTGTGTCAATGTTCACCCTTAAGAGAGAGAGTTAGAGAGAGGAGACGGGAAAAAAATGTAAAGAATTTGAGTAAGTAAGAACTAAAAGTCGTCCGGAGGGCTTACCTGTCATTTCAAGGAATATTAAAGATTGAATGGAATTTTTACATTTAAAGAAGAGGTATCGTCTCGTTGGTTAATCTTAATCTTAATTCTGCTGCTTAATCCTGTCAGTTCATGAATTACCGAATGAACTGAAAATGACTTTTAAAGCTAGAACTCTCCCTTGGGGAA
>KN884406.1:3423-17902 GCA_000934455.1 Apostichopus parvimensis
AGATTGTACTCGTACAATAACATATCGGACTTGTACAAGAGAGAAGAAACTATGACCTACCAGTTCTTTCATCCAGACTATACTGTCAAGTAACTTACAGTAATATGTACCACAAAATTAGCCTAAAAACCTTCATCAAGATGGTTATTTCAACTATTTGCGATGGTTTATTACTACATTTACAATAAATGTTAGAATTCTAAAGTAGCATACATTCAGAAATAACAAATTATCGAGCACAATTAATATATGTTTAACCCATTAAAAAAAAACGATTGCTGTTTCATGATTGGTTCTTTTCTAAGTTTACGCTTATATCACAAATACATACTACGTTCGGCGCATCCTTGAAGCGAGACAAACACAGAATTTATTGTCACTAGATATCATAGAGTAAAAAATAATAACTTTTAACCGTGAGAAACAAGTAAAATTCCACTAATTCGTTGGTACACGTTATACGTATTGGGCATATTGGGCAGATTCCCGTAGACACATATTCTACACATGATCTTAGTTAAAAGGCCGAAAGGCGATTGCTTTCGCTTTTTAAGAAAAGTTACCCAGGAAAGAACTTGGGCACCAAACAACGAACCGACTGATCCGCTCTCAACCCCGCTGAGTTACCTTGCATCCAGACTGTTATACTGTATGATCATCGTCAGGTTTGATCACGATTCCCTATAGGAGGGGAACATAATGCTACACGTTATACTGTTTAAGAAAAGTCACCAGGAAAGAACCTGGTCACGGAAAACCAAACAACGAACCGACTGGTCCTCTCTCAACCCCAGCCCTCTTGCATCGAGACTGTTTGATCATCGTCAGGTGTGTAGCACGATTCCCCTATAAGGGGAACATAATGCTATAAATTAGCTACTATTTAAGAAAGGACCTGGGCACCAAACAACGAACACACTGATCAGCTCTCAACCCCAGTCCCCTTGAATCAGGACTGTGACTGTGTGATTGTTAGTTGTGTATCACGATCCCTCTACGAATGATCTTAGAAAAAATGCATGTAAATGTAGTTTTGACCTATTATCTTTATATTCTTTAATCGCGCCCTTAATGGCGAGGACGTGAAAACCTTCAGTGCCCCGAAGGTCATGTAAATTTTTATGATGACATTTTGGTGATTAATCGTTCATTAATTGAAGCCTGCATTGCCAAAGTTATAAATGGAAACCTACACTCAGTGACACATCTTAACTTATTTAGTAGAGAAACTCAGAGAGGGAACCAAGTTTCCACGTTGATGTTTTAATAAACTGGAATATAATCAGTATAAAGGAACCAAATTGTCACCATTTCTGAGTCTGTAACTGCTACAGTGAAAACTTGACGCCAATGGAAGTTGAAAAGATCTCATCGATGGAGCAAGGAGAACCCACAGAAATGGAAGGCAGCACCACGAAACTGACCTCCATGTGTAAGCCCACTGATGAAGTTGTAGAGAAACTCAGTGCTTCCTGAAAGCACTCGGTTATTGTAATCCAATCAATGGATGAAGCTAAAGATGAGCAGTCACTCAGACAAGGCCTGGCCGAAGTAACAAAGTGTTGAAGGAATATGAAAAACACTGGAAAGCTTTCTCAGAACTCTTCCACCCAGACAAAGAAATACAATTTCAGAAATTATAAAAAGAAAATAACGACATATTCTTAGAAAACAAGTCGACTGCAACATATGCATTTGCGAGGGCATCCAGAGAGTTGGAATCATTTTCCGCTGAAACAAGGTCACTCAGGTCCCAAAAGTCTGGTGGATCATTATTATCACGATCTTAATCAATATCTAGTATGAGAGCGAAAGCCTTAGCTGAAGCTGCTGCTGCTGCAAAGGAAAGGCTGCGGTTTGCCCAAGAGATTGCAACCTTAAAAGCAAATCAGACTTCAAAAAGAGAGAAGGAAGAAGCTGAACAGGCTGCAAAAAGAGCAACAGAAGACGCCCAACTACAAGCTCAGCTAGAAATTTTGAAGGCTGAACAAGAAGCTGCAGAGACTGCTGTTAGGATTGTAATGTTATCAAAAGTGAATGACAACGGGTCTTGTCGCTCGACATCACCAAGCGACACGACTAACGACCATGTGAGACGCTTTATGCAGGGTTTGAAGACTACATTTGTCCTCAAGACTGAGCATCTATAAACCGAACCAGAAATTCAGTTTGTGCCAACTCCAGAACCATCACCCCAATCAATGAAAGAAACTGCTCGAATAATAACAGAGGCAATATCAACAGCCGTGAACTTCAAGAAACATCAAAGCACCAGAACCACCAATCTTCATTGGAGATCCATTACAATACCCTGATTGGAAGATTTCGTTTAATGGCTTAATTGAATAACATGTATTATCAGCAGATATAAGTCACTACCTGAAAAGATATTTGGCTGGTGCGGCGAAAGAGGCTGTGAATGGATACTTTCTGCTGAAAGATGAATCTGCTTACCAGAAAGCAAAGGATGTCTTAGAGGAAAGAGTCCGTACATGATTGTAGAAGCCTTCAGAGAAAACCTGACAAATGGCCCCGGATTGTCCCCAAGAATTATGAAGAACGGTTTTCAGACTTCCTCCTGCAATGTAGTGCTGCTATGGAAGAAATGTCCTCTTTGAATATTTTGAATGACACTAGAGAGATAAGTAAATTACTTGAGAAATTACCAAGCTGGATTTCTACCCGATGGAAATGGTCTGCTGGCAATACCAAGAGAATCAGTGGAAAATACCCACGCCTGAAGGATTTGGCTAAATTCATGAAGACCGAGTTAGAAATTGTATGTGATCCAGCTATGGGCAACTTCAGAGATCGGAGAAAATCAGTCCACTCAAATCCTACCAAACCTAAGGTATTTACCGCCAGAAGCATGGCAACAAATGCAGAGAATACTTTCTGTGTCATCTGTGAGAAACCCAACCAATTTCTCACAGAATGTAGAAAGTTTGGTGCAAAACCTGAAGCAGAAAAAACAAGAATTCATCAAGAAAATTGGTCTTTGTTATGGTTGCCTGAAAAGAGGTCATCGCTCTAAAGATTGTCAGAAACGACCATCATGCCGTAAGTGCGAAGGCAAACATCCATCCAGCCTACACAAAGACAAAACTGTTGCAAACCGGCAAATTAGTGGAACTTTAACTGAAGAGTCAACCAACAGAGCAGTGGATACAGCAAATTCCGGTAGTGTGCCTTCTCTTGAGATGACTTCCATGATAGCACCTGTATGGGTATCGACTCAAGAATTTCCATCCGAGGAATGTCTAACTTATGCTCTACTGGACTCACAGTCGGACTCAACATTCATATCAGAGGATCTAGATGGCAAATTGAAAGCAAGGCCAGTGAAAACTGAGATTAACAACCATGACATCAGAAAGGAAAATCATTCAGTGTGGGAAGTACAATACACTGCAGATCAGAAGATTTGATGATGAACGGCATATCAAATTGCCAACTACCTTTACTAGGCAAATAATACCAGCACATATATATCATGTGGCCACGACCGAGACAGCAAGACGGTACTCCCACCTTAAACCAATAACAGATTTGTGCCTCCTCTCCAAGAGTGCGGCTTTGGTCTTCTAATAGGATACAACTGCTCTGAGGCTCTTGCTCCAATCAATTTTGTCAACGGTGGAGATGGACAGCATTATGCCATTGAAACGAAACTAGGCTGGAGCATTGTTGGAACCCACCGATCAAAGAAGAGTGAACAGGAAAATGAGATTGGTCTAAGTCATAGAATGGTAACCTCCGAGCTTTGTATGGACCACATCACTTAAAAACTCCACTTTGTGCAAAGAATCACAGTAAAGGAGCTAGGGCCAAGTGATGCAATAAAGGCTCTGGAGATGGACTTTGTTGGAGAGAAATTCACGGAAAATCACTACTCTGTGGACGATAAGAGATTTCTGGATCTGCAAACATCCTCCAATCATGTCAATGAAGATAACCATCTTGAGATGCCACTTCCATTTCGAAGCAGACCAGAATTGCCAAGCAACAAGTCGATGGATTATGTAGACTGAATCATTTTCGGAAACGACTGATGAAGGATAACATATATTGTCAGCACTATAAAGACTTTATGGAAGCATAATCAAGAATGGTGATGCAGAGATTGTACAGAAAGAAAGGGATGCAGAGAAAGTTTGCTGGTACATACCATATCACGGTGTGTACCACCCACATAAACCAGATAAAATAAGAGTTGTTTTTATCATTCTGCAACATTTGGCAACACATTCTAAACATCTTTTGACAGGACCAGATTTGACCAATAACTTATTGGGAGTTCAATGTCGATTCCAACAAGAAGAAATAGCTATCATGTGTGACATCGAGCGGATGTTCTATCAGTTCCATGTTGACCCCAAAGATCGAGATTTCTTGCGCTTTCTGTGGTGGAAGAATGGTGAAGTTTACACAGAGCCGTCAATCTACAGAATGAGGGTCCATCTTTTAAGCGCTGGACCCTCACCTGGTTGTGCAAACTTCGGTCTAAAATATGTTGCAGATTTGTACAGCAAGACAGAACAACAGGATTTCCTAAAGAGAAACTTCTATGTCGATGATGGATTGAGAAGTTGTCGCGTCCGTCCCAGTACGGTAAGGCAGATTTCGATGGTCGCGTGGCAGGGACGACACGAATAACGTAAATAACCAGTCCAACAGAGAGATGTAGTGATTCGTACTATTTATTTCGCAGGAATGATTAGATTAGCTATGTTGAAACCTATATAATTAGTGGTATTACAAGTATATTTAACGTGCCTTCACACACGGAGACCTTATACGGTAGAGGTATACAGTAAGACTGAATTGGCTAACAAATCTGTCATACACGAGGCAAAAGTCATGATACTTTCCTCCAATCATAAGTTAACGTTTCTGTCACAAGACAGCAGCAGCCAATCACACTACATATAAGTTGAATTCCAGGAAATCATATAAGGGATAAGTTAAACAGAGTATTTACATACATCTGCATATGTTAAATATACATGAGGGTTCACGACACTATAAGTGTATGACATAACATGCCTCCCCCTCCCTTCAGACTGTGTCAGTCTCCAAACAAATAGGCAAACTAGTAAGCGTTTAAAGAATGTAACATATAAACAATGAAAAATTGAATGAACATCAACCTACACTATAGACAGGCTGTAAGCATATCACCTGCCTTTCTTAAAAACCATAAACTTACATCCTACTCAATCCATCCGCATTTGAGTTTGTAACACCTTTCTTATATACAACTTTAAAACTAAACTGTTGGAGGATTAAATACCATCTCAAAAGTCGAGAATTTGATGATTTGGACTGGTCTAACCATCGGAGAGCCTGATGGTCTGTCATAATAGTAAAGTGTCTACCATACAAGTAATATTTCAATTTTGACACAGACCATATAATGGCCAAACACTCCTTCTCAGGGACTGAATACTTCTCTTGACAACAGTTTCCGACTAATATAAGCAACAAGTCGCTCATTACCATCATCACCAACCTGGCACAGCACTCCACCAAGTCCAAAATTGGAAGCATCGGTTTGCAGCCTAAAAGGACTTGAAAAGTCAGGTGCGACCAGAATCGGTTCAGATAACAAACAATTCTTAAGGACCTGAAATGAACTTTGACACTCTGCAGTCCAGGTCACAGTATTAGGCATGGACTTCTTAAGTAGCTCATACAATGGATGTGCAATAGTCGCATAACTTTGAATAAACTTTCGGTAGTATCCTGTGATACCAAGAAAAGCACGAACTTCCTTTTTTGTCAAGGGTGTGGGAAAATCACGCACAGCTTGAACTTTGTCAACATTTGGGGAGATAACACCATTTCCCACAGTATGACCTAAATAAGACACTTGTCGGGCAATTAATGTGCACTTCTCTGGTTTGACAGTAAGGCAAGCATCTTGCAATCTACAAAGAACATTTTCTAGATGTGTCAAATGATCTTCAAAACTATCACTAAATATACATATGTCATCAATGTAAACTCTAGCATAGTCTCTACAACCCATCAACACCTCATCCATTAGCCTCTGGAACGTACTACTACTGTTCTGCATACCAAAGGGTAAAACATTGTAACAGAACTGACCAAATGGGGTCACAAAAGAAGATTTCTCCTTTGTTAAGGGATCAAGAGGGACCTGATAAAACCCTTTTGTTAAATCTAGAGTCGAAATGTACTTAGCATGAGAGATGTCATCTAGGATCTCATCAATTCTCGGCATTGTATACGGGTCAAAATTAGTGACTGCATTCAACTGTCTGAAATCTGTACAAATACGAATTGCGCCACCTGGTTTCACAACACAAACAATTGGTGATGCATAAGCAGAAACAATAGGTTCGATAACCCCAAGTTTGAGCATACTATGCAATTCACTCTTTACCTTTCCCTTTAAAGCATGGGGGATTCTGTAAGCCCTACGATACACTGGAGCATCACTGGTAGTCTTTATGATGTGATTAACCAACGGTGTTCTACCTGGCACATCAGAAAAAACTTCAGCATATTTTTGCAAAGAATTATGGATTGCTTCCAATTGTCTATCCAATAAATCATTTGGTAACTCTATATCCTGCCATGTTTGTGTCTGTAAAGGATGCAAATGCATTTCCTCTTGAACAAACATTCATCATCAAAAGGTAAGCTATCATCATTATTCCCATCTGCACCAGTACACACATTATCTATGACACCAGTAACATAATAACACTGAGCTGGTAAAATATCACCTCTCTCATGAAACTTCTTACACAGATTTACATGGACAACTCTACGCACACGACGTTTGTCTGGCATACAAATTTCATAGTTGACTTCATCAAGTCGTCTTTGAACAACATAAGGACCTTGCCACTTACAATCCAGTTTCGCCGGTCCCTCCGGCAGGAAAACTAAAACTTTTTCCCCTGGTTCAAATACCCTGTAAGAAGCATTCCTATCATAATACCCCTTCATTTCTGCCTGATAACGCACTTGAGTTTCATTGGCCTCAGCCATCCACTCTGAAAGTCGTTCTCTAGTTTGTGGCAAGTAACTTGGGATATCAGTTTGATCGCCATCTTCTGATATCCATGCTCCCTTTAGGACACTTAAAGGACCACGCACCTGGCGGCCATACAACAATTGGAACGGAGAGTATCCCGTAGCAACAGAGGGAACCTCTCTATACGCAAAAAGAAGATGAGGTATATACACATCCCAATCTTTCATTTGAGCAGGAGTCAAGGATTTTAACATATTCTTTAAAGTTCCATGAAACCGTTCTGTTAAGCCATTGGTTTGCGGGTGATAAGCACTAGTGTTAATTTGCTTAATATGCAACTTGTCACACATATCTTTCATAACTGCTGACATAAAGTTAGTACCTTGATCATGTATGATATGTTCGGGCAACCCAATTCGAGCAAAAACCTTTATAAGAGCATTCACAACAGTTTCTGATCGAACATTTGATAAAGGTATAGCCTCAGGGAACCTTGTGGCATAATCACATATTGTGAGGATGTATTTACTTTTCTTTCTTGTCCTTGGAAGCGAACCAACAATATCAATACCAATCCTCTTAAATGGGGTATCAATCACCGGCATCGGGAGCAGTGGATGCTTACGTTTCATAGTACCCTTGTCCATAAATTGACATGTAGGACATGACCTGCAATATTCAGCAATATCCCGAAATATACCAGGCCAGTAAAAATCGACCAGCAGGCGCTGCTTAGTCTTTTGAACACCCATGTGTCCAGCCATCGTGATATCATGGGCAACATGCATCGCACCTGACCTACAAGACTTTGGGAGAACAATTTGCTCAGTGAAATGGTCATTGAACTGGGTATGAACATCCATCTTACTTCGCCACTTCCTCATTAGTACCCCTTGCTTCTTAAAGAAACATACTCTATGTCTCTGCACTTCCTCAAGTGGAACAAGCCTATCACGGATGCCTTTCAATGATGGGTCTGATTCCTGTAGCCGTATTAATTCCTGTTTACTAATATCAAGACCTTTAATATCAGCACCATATACCTTAGCACCCAAGTCATCAGATTCAATATCTGAACCTCTATCAACATTGGATTGGATCCCTCCACCGTGACTTCTATTCGTCACTACCGTTGGCATGCACTCCTCTACTGCACCAACCACATTAGGTACACCACAGGTATCATGAAATTCACTATCATTAAGCATAGAAAATGGTGGTTCATAATTGACTTCACCAGAATTAACAACAGCACCATCGTCATTGGTAACTTCAACCTCGTGCTTGTGCACTGAACACTCTTGCAACTCATTTTCATGTATGTCAAGTCTTTGTTGATGAGCCTGAGCTCGTGTCAAGACACAAATTTCTTTAGCCATATGATCTCCACATGTAAGATCTAAGTCATGGCCTAGCAAAAATTGCTCCTCTAATCCTTCCACCACCACTACTTTAACTTTACCAGACACTAGTTTACACTGTAGGTCAACCATGGCCACGGGAAGATAAACTGTACCCCCCCCCCCCCCACTCCACGTACTGGAACACTCTGTCCCTGTAAGTAACACTCTGGCGGAACTAAATTAGCATCAACTACTGATTGGGTACAGGCAGAATCTCTCAAAATTTCAATCTGCCTCCCTTCAAGAGCACCTTTGATCATGCATTTGGCCATACGAGCCCTAGCAGGATCAGATTCCTGTCGTTCACATTTGAGAGCAGGCTTAGGGTGTACACCTTTTGTTTCATTCCCCATGAATTTCTGATTTGGACAAAATCGCTGAACATGTCCTAGTTCTCCACACTTGTGACACTTAATATCAGCATACTTCTTAGAATTTGCCTGAACACCAATTGTACCCTCCTTATATTTTGAGTAAGTACCATATGGGGTTGTTGGTTTCTTACTTGAATCGGTACCTACAATGGGCTGCTTGAAAGCATTACGCCCTATCTCTTTCCTCTTCCAATAGTTGGGTCCACCCCGATTTGCTACAAACTGATCAGCTAAGCGTGTCAGCTCTGCACTATCCTTTGGATTTCTATCCTTTAGAAATATAGCCATGTCTAATGGCAGCTTACTAAGGGCTTGATCCATGACCATCAATTCCCTTATACCATGAGCATCATCTGGTTTTCTTCCAGAATACTCTATCCACCCATCAAATTGTTGCCCTAGATCATTGACCCATTCTCTCAGGCTTTCATCTCGTTGCTTGTACCTGGCCCTAAACTTGGCTCTGTAACTCTCAGCACTAACCTCATATTTGGCCAGAATAACCTGCTTTAAGGTACCATAATCACTACTTTCCGCTAAAGATAGCGATGCATAGGCAGCTCTTGCTTTGCCTGTCAATTCAGGGGCTAGCCTAGCTACCCACTCTCGTTTAGGCAACTTATACATTTGCGCCAAATTTTCAAACGTTTTAAAGTAAACATCTATATCATCATTGGCATTAAGTCTAGGAATTTTCACAGATTGTGATTCACCAATAGGGTGTCTAGTAAAGGTTTCCTGTTCAAACTGTAACCTTCTCAACTGGACCTCAGCCTCTAGTTCTAGGCGTTTGTGCTCCAACTTAAGTTCCTCAGTTTTAAACAGATATTCCACCCACATTTCTTTTGGTAATCCTGGAGGTATTCCTTGTGGCGACTGATGTTTGTTTACATTCCCATGCTGAACCTCCCATGAACCACTAGTACTTTTCTCTACGTTAGGCTCGGCCATCGTGCCTGAATGTTAAATCTACCTGATACCAAGGATTAAAAATTAAAACCCAAGCAACAGGCAAAGTACCACCCTTAAACTACTGCATAGCATTAAAACCAATAGTAATGGGTCCAATACATGACAAAAATAACAGTGCACATAGGCTATCTCAAACACTATAGCTGGCCTAGGCAATAGACTCAATAGACCCTGACTCAATACAAAATTAGGTAAACTAATATCCACACTTAATTGTATATCTCATTCTTAATTAAGCAACACAACTAGCTCAAGTTAAAACAGATATGAAATACTTAAGTGATCAAAACGCAATATTCAACAAATAAGTGTTCTTCACCAGTATAGTAATGTAAGTAGTCTGCATAGGTGGTGCCTATTGACCCGGCCGCCGGGTGAATAGCGAGCGGAGCTTATCGGCCCGGCCGCCGGGTGAATAGCGAACAGTGTGGCTTATCGACCCGGCTGCCGAAATGAATGGCGCGGGAGAATAGCGATTGCGTTTGTTTTTGTGGGGGTCGATCGCCGCTGATGATCCTCAGCGCAGGCAATTGCAGACTTTAATAGCACGGCCTACTGAACACATGCGCTTGCCCTGCCTGACGTACGTACGTAGGCCTAACAGTAAATTTATATGAGATCCAGGACTGTGCACAACTTCCATGGTACCATCTACAGCCGGGTGAATAGCGAGCGGGGCTTAGAGGCCCGGCGGCCGGGTCAATAGCCACTACCGTCTGCATATGCTCTTCAGTTTCGCGAAACCGATACTGCATACAGTTCTCGTCCTATACGAAACACTCGCGGATTGTCTCCCTAGTTGAAATTGGCAAAATAAGTCTCAGCTGAAGTATGAACGATTAAAAACTTCCATCACAAAAACTGCTGCTATTGGAACATCTTCGATGAGTCTTCGTCGTAACTCGAACTCGTTCGCTACAGTCAATACAAAATACAACGGCTAGGCTTAACCTAGGCAACGTCTGCACGATTACTGCTACACGATACCGTACTAGTAGGCTATCGTTAGGCTTCGGTTAACACTGCACTACCAGACCAGATAGGGACTGCTCCAATAGGCTAGACGAGCGATGTAGAACCTCTAAAACGCGTCGTCATTAATTGAATAGGCTAGGCTTCGTCCACAAGACCCTTCCTTCTATAGATAACTGCAAAAACACGTTGCTCATGAACGTACCTCATTTGTCAGCAACAAGATTTCACCTCGTCAGGCTTCAGAATAAGCACCAGCGTATTTATAGCTAGCCACTTTCAGGAACTTCACTTCTAAAGCAAGCACCAAAACAGTTTCTCGGTGATCCACGGGAAACACTTGACCCCAGTAACAACTTTTCACGTACCTCAATACTCAGTAGGGAACAGTTACAACTTATACTCAGCAAATCCAACGTTGGATAACTAAGTTAGGCCCTTCAAACGGATTCACACGTCCTTCACGAGAAACTTGAAATATAAAACGGCTTCCACTAAACTTTAGTTTCTTTATACTAAAGAAAACGTAGGATGAAAATCACAGATCAGAGCATATATAAAATAATCAGGCGTGGTCAGACGAACGCTGCCACCATGTCGCGTCCGTCCCAGTACGGTAAGGCAGATTTCGATGGTCGCGTGGCAGGGACGACACGAATAACGTAAATAACCAGTCCAACAGAGAGATGTAGTGATTCGTACTATTTATTTCGCAGGAATGATTAGATTAGCTATGTTGAAACCTATATAATTAGTGGTATTACAAGTATATTTAACGTGCCTTCACACACGGAGACCTTATACGGTAGAGGTATACAGTAAGACTGAATTGGCTAACAAATCTGTCATACACGAGGCAAAAGTCATGATACTTTCCTCCAATCATAAGTTAACGTTTCTGTCACAAGACAGCAGCAGCCAATCACACTACATATAAGTTGAATTCCAGGAAATCATATAAGGGATAAGTTAAACAGAGTATTTACATACATCTGCATATGTTAAATATACATGAGGGTTCACGACACTATAAGTGTATGACATAACAGAAGTGTTGAAAAGGTTTCAACCGCCATTAAGCTTATCGAAGATGTCAAATCAATTTGTGCCCATAGACTGGTTCCATTTCTCATAAAGAAACTTGTCGAAGGCATTGTTGAGTACAAGCAATTGAAATGGTTTTTCGAAAGTCAAATTTTATGCTGATTACAGAAAGTCTGGTCCCCAAGCTGAATTTTGAAGAGAAGCATGCCTAATTTGCATAAACTCAAAATGGCCGACATTTTGATGATTTTTGTTCATAACTCAAGATTTAAGGGTCGTAGAGACTTTGTTCTTGTGTCTATACCCTTGTTTGTAGGGTCAAAGAATGCAATTATAATAATAGTTGTATCATTAGGTCATAAGTTGACACTCAATTTGCATAAATTCAAAATGGCCGCCGTTTTAATGGTTTTTGTGCATAACTGAAGATTTAAAACCCTTTGAATCCCAATGTTAGATGATCCAACAAAACAAGCATTCAATTTAAAAAAAATTCAAGGTTTTTGATCCTACTGTCCAGCCAACTGCTCTTCAAAGCATTGTGACGAAAGATATGGCTGATGAACAAATTCAAGACTCGCTGTTAAATGCTCAGACCTATGGCAAGCAGCAGCTGCAGGAATTTTTCAAAGACAGACTTGTGATAGATCCAGAAATGTCCTCACCCAATAAATCACTTTATGACCCTATCACTAAAAACAATGCACCGACTATTGAAACCCTGTATGAGGTCAAGATATCGGGTAGTGAAAAGGATAAAACAAAGATCCTGAAGACCGACAGGAACATCTTGCAACGTCTAATATTGATTAGTTTGGTTTTTGTGACCAGGCTTTTTCCTGCCGGGTGACTTTTCTTAAAAAGTATTTGCGTTGGATTGGTTTGGGAGTTCTTGAAGGAGAGTTAAAAGGTAGCACGTAAAGAGAGAGCGTGAAATAAAGGGAAGAAAGACATATACCTGTTCACGTCTTAATTTGTACTTATGTTATCATATATATGTACATGACCACCGTCACAGAACCATGGACATTTAGGAGAACCATTCTATCGGTAAAGGACATCATTCTCAAAAATGTCACTGAAAGCGGGAAGATCTTATAAAAAAAAAAATTATATGGGGAATCAAATTAGATGAAAGTGTGTACGCGCAGGTTGCGAATATTCATGATCAAGTAAGGTGTTAGGGACATTGTTTACAAGTGTTGTCAAAATGTCATCCACTGTTCAAAGTTTTATATTTATTTGCATAATTGAACAAGCGCCCATTGCACTATGGTTCCTTGCATTAAAAGGACACAAATATGTTGTATTATTGTATATATCATCATCACCGAATATTATCGTCATACCGACTTCGGTTGATACAATATATGACACCGTACTGTTTCTTATGTATATGCATAGAAGTAACTTCACACACATGATCAGGTACCATATATCAGTCACTCTAAAAGTAAAGTAAATGCTAACACAAGAGGTTGCGACATGGTTGATTGAACATCCAAAGGAATGCCTCGTTATATCACGGAGTCTCATTATCCCTGGTTTTATCAGATAAATCAAATATCGGTATTATTCATATAAACAAAGTCATACAACTGAGATGCGTCATACGTGCATATACAAAGAACTTCTACGTACAATGCATAACTAAATTGTTGGACCAGGGAGTTGTTCCATAACAACTCCCTGGTTCGACTGATTCGATCTCTTTACTGAATGGAAACTGAATGAATACGAAACATAAACGAAATCAGGATTTACTGCCAGTTTACGAGGTATTGTTTGCAACAAAAGTTTGTTCATATGGCCAATTCATTTTTTATCTATACATATATATCAACATATTCGCACGCAAAGGGTTGGGCTAACTTTATAGTCTGATAAATCAGGAAGTTCAAAGAACTCAATTGTCACACAATTCATATAGGAATTAATTCAAGAAGAACATATAGAGCCTGTGATTTCAGTATACAGCTGCTTACATTTTGGCTGTCATTAGGGTTTTTCTTTAAGCTGCATCTTTTATTGGAGGGAACGGTTTTGGCGTATGAATCACTGTGGGATTTGGAAGATCAACTGTGTCCGAATTGAAAGTCGTTACCTGCGTTGTACACAGAAGTATATAAGGCATTAGTGTATCATGGAAATGAACGAACCTAGGTGAGTAAATCAATTATATCCTAATGGAGTCATGTGTTTAAGCATGTGCTCTGCAAGAATTTGTTGGTATTTTGCATTCAAGTGATCATTCGTGATGCACATCACTAAAGCCGATTAAGTATCGAAAGTTTCTTTATGAAGATTGTCATATATGATAATGTAATGTTACTGTTCGTACATCATTAAAAGCATAGTTTTGTCGTTTTGTCTGTTTAGAGGTCATTTGGTGGAGTTTTGGTCGAGCATACTCAAGTTGTTATATTTTAGTAATAATTAATAGGTTTAGGTGGCAGGGCCGTCTTAAGAGATCACCGGGCCCTGGGCCCGGCAATGGAGCGGGGCCCCTCAATCAAGTGAGTTCGAAAAAAGTTGCGTGAAAAATTGACATCCTTGACAATCGCTCAAGCATAGACATGCCTGAATTTACCACCCCTCCCTATGTCGCGTATAAAGGATAAAACTTTAGCTGAATAACATACGTGATATATCTAAAAGCTGAAATACATTATAGAAGAGTAATCTTCCAATATTTAATGTCAAAC
>KN884406.1:49087-62093 GCA_000934455.1 Apostichopus parvimensis
GTTACCTAAATATAAAGCTTAGTATTAAACTACAGTATATTTTGAAAACGAACAATCGCCGCCTTTTACCTCAACTTTGGAATCTTTTCAGTTTATAAAGTCACTTCAGATGGGAAAACCGTACAGAGGTCTTGGATGAAAAACCCACCTTAAAATAACCCGGCCGGATATCGAACCCGGAACCTCCCAGTTGCTAAGCCTCATTGCTTCAAATGCCATCGCCTTTATCTACTCGGCCACAGCACCGGTTTTGACCCAAGAACCGACAGGCTGGCGTGATAGCTTGTTTGGTTTTCGGGCTGATGTACAATTTACTTACTTACTTACTAACTGCCCATTATGCCTCCTGGCACATAGGGCAGCAACAAAAGTCTTCCACTCCTTCCGATCCTGGGCTAGTTTTTGGATGGTTCCCCATGTGTGGTTCAGGTCTTTAATCTCCCCTTCCACCGTTCTTCGCCAAGTGTTTTTAGGACGTCCCCTCTTTCTTTTGCCTTCTGGTGTCCAGTGGAGGGCTGTTCGTGTGATGTCATCTATGTTCTTTCTCATTACATGTCCGATCCATCTCCACCTTCTTCTCATGATGATGTTCTCCATGCTGTCTTATTGGCATTGGGCATGTAGTGCTTCGTTTGAAATAGTGTTTGGCCAGAAAATACGACATATTCTTCTTAGACTCTTTGTGTGGAAGACTGACAGCTTATTGAGGTCAATTTGTACAATTTGCTAGATGTAAATGCATAGGGACATTGGTAACAGGCCAATTCAGCTATATAGACCCACATAACATGGATGGAGATTGTTTTCTACTGGAACCCACCACAACTGAGCTACAGATTAAAGGTAGTCAGTATAGGCCCCAAATTATAGCACGCTATATAATTGCTGGAAGTTTTCAAAAAGTACTTTCCTGGAGGTATTTACTCTCCAAATTTTTCTCAGACATTTTTAAGGGACACACAAAATGACTGGACGTCCCAGTGAGGAACATTTCCTCGAAGGTTGTAATAGAAACAGTTTAAGAATTTTGACCAAAGGTGACCATATTGAATATCTAGCATATTTGGGACCCATACTGCATACCTTTAAGATCCATTTGATTTTGCATTATATATCTATGATAATCAAGCGCGCGCTAGGTGCAAGCTGAGCCTAGCCTTAGCTCCGACTCGGGCGCGCTTTGTGAGAAGCCTAGTAGAGATGGGTGATCAGTAGGGTGATTAGTATCCCTGCTTTGTCGCACTACACCAGTTTCTTGTTCTGATGAAAACGACTGGTAGGAACCGTGAAGGCTATTCCTAAGGTAAAAACACCAAATGCACGTCGTGAAATTACGAAGCTGAATAAATTCAATGGAGACTTAGAGAACCGTTCCAGTGGGGTTTGATGGATTGATTATTTTTTCATCTTTAGTACAATTAAACTTATAAAACATTCAATGGCTATACAAATGATTGCTTTTAGCGATTGACCCATAATGTGCCAGGCTAGAAGACAAATAATCATAATCATTGGTGAGCTCCCAACTTTAGCAAGGATGTTACTACACCGAGATATTTTTACCTCACTGATCGAGACACATAATTCTCTAATATGAACACGCTTGAGAGTCTGGAAGTAATTTAGAGAGTCATAACTACTAATAATGTACTTGTTGAAACCTTTCAGCAATTTTATGCCTGCCTAAGCAAGTCTGGGGTCAATATACTATAGTGCGTTGACTTGACAAAATGTCTGGGATTATAACATGGAGTCAACGGCGTCCAATGGATATGTTTAAACACAATATATGGCGCGGAAGGTACAGATCGCCGTGTCGAACCTGTACTGCCCCTGGAGTAGGACCGGGTGAGACGACTACCAACGTTAGACTACTGTACAATCTGTTAATAATGTTGTGAATACGTTACGTTCGCTGTTGCATAACTTTCACTTTCGGGTAGACTACAGTGGAATGGATGCAGTTTATCTCTGGCACACTGCCATCGGGATACTCATGAGATGAGCGAAGAGAAGAAATAGCCTTCAACATAATTTAATAAGTACGCTTTTGACAAATACTAGAGCATCTGTCTATTGTTAGGCCTGTCAGAGGTCAGTGCGCGTCTGGCTCTGTTGCAACTCCCCGGTCCTAGCCGAGCGTTAGGCCTACAGAAGGTCCAAGCTAAACTTAACATAGTGGCTGGACATAGACGTAGGCAAGGATAACCCATGCAAAATTAAACAACATAGGTAAGTGGTTGAACATGCCTGTAGTGTTATGATGTTAGCCTACAACAGACCTAATTAAGCCCAAACACTATTTCTCAGGCTAGGCTTCATAATCTTAGGCTGAATGGTTAGTAAGTAATATCATGATCAAGCAAATGGGGGCTGGTGTCTAACGTAATAACAGTATGTAAGTGGGCATAGCCTAGATCGGTTAAGCTAACGTTGCTAGGCTAGGCCCAGTAGAATAAATATTCTAGGGTGGAATGTGTAGTGTACAGTTAAGCTACAGAATATTTTAGGGTGAACACATTATTTATGCAGTTAAAGCAGGACCACGTTTTGTAGTTCTTATCTTCTTTCTATCTTCCAGTTATCGTGACATTGCTTTCCTATCCTAGTGGCACTGATAATACTAGATTCTGGATGGCCAATGATACTGCACAGTTGTGGCAATTATAGGCCTACTCGCTTCTAAGGCCAATCACAGCCAAAATTCTAACTTGAAGCATCTTTTGACATCATCACTCACGATGGATTCAGAAGCGGAAACAGTTTTTGATGGTGATGAAGGACGTAGTACCCCGTCATCTTCTCAGTCAACAGAACTGTTTGATGATGATAACGACGATGAAGATGATGATCATGTTATGGAAGTGAGTGACGAGTCGGGAAGCCGTCCAGATGACACAGCGACTTGGTCAAGAGACAGCAACAGCCAACATCTGTTACAGCACATTGTTGCAAGAACTCAAAATGTAATTTCACAAAACCTCCATTCTGGGGAGAACAGGGCCACCGCTGGTGAGACGGGGGATAACCCAGGACAGTCCGAGCCTATAGAAGCCAATGTATTAAGAACTAGTCAATCAAGGGCTGATCCCCAAAACAGGGCTTCAGCGAGTAATAGTCAAACTGAGATTCAGAACAGTCCCCCGAGACCGTCAAGTCGGTCAGCCCAAACAAACCGTGCCGAGTCGCCTGTTTTCAACACCACTGTGGTGGGCCATTCAAGTCGAACCAATGTACAACGAACGGCAAGTCGGTCAGCCGAAACAAACCGTGCCGAGTCACCTGTTTTCAACACCACTGTGGTGGGAAGTCAAACCAATGTACAACGAACGGCAAGAGTTCCTGTAGAGAGTCCAAGATCCAACGCAATTTCCCAGAGTCACCAAAGACAGACTATAAATTCCGTCTCGACGGTACCCTCCGTCACTTTAGAGGGGGACAGACTAACAGCCTCGGAGAATGAAAGACGTCGCGATTCTCTGAGCGACTTTAAGCTCCCGAATGATGACACGAAGAAGACCGTCTTCGACGACGATACAGACAGTGACGATGAATCCGTAAGTATATATATTGTAGGATATGTACGAGACTAACGAGAAGACGTATATACTTTAGAAAAACTGTGTCAGTCGGTGTGAGATAAATAGATTTTGTAGACTATAGGACAAGAGGTACAGTATGAGCACTGCAAAAAATCTACCGACAGTCTGAAATGAACTTAGATATCTCATCGGCCATAAATACCCACAGAATGAAAGCTACCCTTTAACTGTATGGTTACCAGATGGACTATCAATTATCTGCAGTGATGTTACTCCTGAAGACCTTCCATTGTAGTGGTATCTTGGACACCTGCATACATATGAATTTATTTGTTCTGGAAGTAACACCAGAAAGTCCAGGTTTTGCCTGATAATACCTGGTGCAGTTTAAGCGTCTTGTCCAAAAAAAATTATGCGGCATTCCTCGGGCGCAATGCCAGCGTAAATATAGCGAGTCGTGGAAGCCTGAGATCCAACTGTCAGCTAAAAGCAGACTTCTTAGCCGCTCACAAGTGGACGGTTTTTCCTTCTACGGTTTAAACCTTATAATTCGTAAATTCCTAATTGGAAAGTAGAATACTCCCCAACAGTTTGTTACTGGGTCCATGGCATCTCAGCCGCTTTGTACCGACTATTGTTTCTTACCGGACTCGACAGACTTGTTCGTCTGACATCTGCTGACTTTAACACACAGAGCTTATCACATATATATCATATACAAGGCTTCTAGCTTAGGCTCGAACTCTGCATTACTGGACTGGAAGGGCGGATCTTTAATCTCGCATCTCAAAATGAATATCAGCCCTTGAACGTATAACAGTAGTAGACGTACGAAAGTTTGCTCGACACATGAGTTATCATATGAAGTAATTACAGGGTGGACCATAAATATATGTACATAGTGTCCAGTGTTTAGACCGTGTCCGACCAAGGGAGGTTAACAAATCTCTAATTGTCATTTACATCGATCAATGCTTATTTATGCCACAGCACAATCTCATTTTGATTTGGAACACTAAAAATGCTTCCAAACTGTATTCTCTCTCTTCAGCAAACCTGTATCATTTGCTACGAGCCTTGGTCTAATTCTGGGAAGCATCGGTTAGCCTCCCTCAAATGCGGTCATTTGTTTGGTTCAAGGTAGGTCAATTCAGCAGGAGTGATTCCAGGCAAAAATGGACCGTGTCTAAACTTATCAGTGGAATAAAAAGACTAACATATGAGCAATTGCTGTTTAAAGGGATAGTCCAGACAAAAAATTATTTTTCAGGACTGATGAAAGGTCTTGGTGAAGTTTGCATTTCAAATTTTGATGAAAGGTTTTATTGTGATACTGTAATAACATTTGAAGTTGGCACCAGTTTGCACTGGTCAGTAGTGAACTTGTGGCAAACAGGTGTGATGTCATCAACGTATGCTGGCAAACTTGTTTTAAATGTCTTTCCTTAGAATTCGCACTTTCTTTTTGGAAATTGAAATGTTTTTCAATGTGAATACTCATTCAGTCATTGTTAACTTTGCATAAGGAAAAGTTGAAAGTTTCCCCTGGCCTTTCTTTTCAACTAGTGATATCTCTTTTTAAAGTTTTGAAATTAATAGTTATTATAGGGTGCTTTTTTTTTTGTGGTAAAATACCAGAAGATTATAACAATGTGTGGTATTAAGTACTAAGTACTCATCATGATTTATCAAATTAGAAGCACAGGTATTTAAATCTTAGGTACCAGAAGATTATAAACAATGAGTTGTATTAAGTACTAAGTACACGGTATAATGTATCGAATTAGAAACCCAAGTAATCTGGGCCACTCCACAGCATTTAAAGCAAATCCAAGGGTAGATGAAACTGAATAATTATTTGCCACCGGCTGTCTCAGTTAGTGTCGGGACTTTTCCTACATGTAACTGCATTTCTGTTGTAAAAGTAACTGCTGTCTTACAGTATGTTCCTAATCCAGGCCTGGTAATGGTGTGTAACTCTAGTTCATACTTGTACACAGTAAGTTGTGAGGTTTGTTAATCCACTGACATATACAAATATTGAAATACTGCCATACCCTCCCTCTGTCTTACCCTTCCTCTGTCTTACCCTTCCTCTGTTTTACCCTCCCTCCGGCCTCACCCCTTCACTTCCCTCCTTCCGTCATCTGATCAACACACAAAGATTTTGTGAATTGCCAAACTGTCTTTAATTGTTCCTCTTGTCTTTCAGACACATTTATACATGATGTATGTTAAATTGGGTGTGAGTTGTTGTTGTTGTATGTTGTGTTTGCCTAAGTTATTGTCTGATGCTACCAAATGTACGACCAGTCTACAGTATGTACGTATGCATGCATACATATATATGTCCATGATCTAGTGTATTACAGCCTTGAACTTGGGTGTAGCACAGCTCATTTGCATTTTAAGTTAACTTTAAACTGGAATACCGTTACCCTTAACCTCTTGCTTGGTCCGAACCCCATTCAAGCCAATAAATTTATTTGCTCTTATACAAATTTTAACTGTTCAAACTTGGAGGTAACTTTACTGTCATGATCCAGGCCTAGATTTTTCACATTTCTGTATAAAATTAATTGGTTAAAATCAAGTTCCCACTGCCATTTTAACCGAATTTTACAGGGCACAAATAGTTGCAGTACAGGCTTATGGGAGAAGCCCAATAATATATGCGGACAATATATCAGTATTAATACACAGCTGACTTTAGATACGTAAATCTGACTGACGATTGTTATCCCACTTTATATCCCACTTTATGTGCTTTATATTCTTAACGTCTACTGGCAATTCTTAGCATCTACTGGCAGAAAAATTGCCAGTGGCTGTATTGTTTCTTCTACTGTCAAACATTGAAATCTGCTGGCACTTACAGTAGCCAGTCAGTAGCCTGAACTCAAAGGCCTCATGGTCATTTTTTCCTTTGAGACACTAAATTAACCTTACTCTTAGATAAAGTAGGTGCCGAATTATAGGAAGCAGTATGTGTAGCCTTAGAAGGATAGTTTAACTATAGATGTTATGGTTTCCCAAAAAAATACACATAGGGTGAGAATGTGTTTCCTTGTATTTCACGAGCAGACAAGGCATGTGTTTTTCAAGAAGGTCAATTTCATGTTGGTGTTTTTTCTGCTCTTTATGTCATAGAGGTCTGAAGAGCAGGCATGTTTACATGCTCATTGAACAGCTATGGCTTTCTGGCTTGTGATCATCTTCATTTCCTCTCCGTTAAAGCAGGCGTAAACAGGAAAGGCCTGGATGTGTATTAGTGCTCATTATATGTGTGCATTCATGATGCTATCAGGTTATCATTTTTTAAGACATAGGGTATACCTTTCAAGATATATCTGCTGGTCGTCGAAAAGGGTGGAGTCGTACATTATCCGTTTAATGGTCATATTGTCATATGGTCATATTCAAGATACAGTATATCTTAATCACACACTCCCCCCCATCTCACCCCATGCTATCTTACTCACACACTCCCCCCCATCTCACCCCATGCTATCTTAATCACACACTCCCCCTTCTCACCCCCTACAAGAAAGAAGAAAGATCTAGAGGAGAACCAACCTGTCTATGTCGAGTGTTTGTTAGGTTTCAAGAAGAGTTGTTACGTTTCTGCCGTAGAATTCTTTGCCTTTAACATCGACAAGATGTATAAGTTTGCATGTTCAGATGTTTATATTTCATCGAAGGGTTTTATCTTTTCTCTTATGACATTTAGCTGTATACAGAAGTGGTTGAAAGGCCAGGGAGGTAAATGTCCTCATTGCAACGCCAAGGCCAAGAAAACAGACATAAGGGTGATTTATGCCAAAGCCCTGAAAGCCATCGATACCTCCGAGAGGGACAAAGCAATCAAGGACCTGGAGAATGAGAAGGAACTCAGAAGGAAAATTGAAATTGAGAAAGCACAGATCATGCTGAAATATCAAATGGCTGTGGAGGAGGTTAACAGGATGAGGTCACAGGTCAAACACCAGAGGTAAGGTTACAAAAAGTACACAGAGATGGGTTGTTCAATCATTTGGATATCATGCTGAAATATCAAATGGCTGTGGAGGAGGTTAACAGGATGGGGTCACAGGTCAAACACCAGAGGTAAGGTTACAAAAAGTACAAAGAGATGGGTTGTTCAATCATTTGGATATCATGCTGAAATATCAAATGGCTGTGGAGGAGGTTAACAGGATGAGGTCATAGGTCAAATACCAGATGTAAGTTAAGAATATAGCACAGAAACGGATAATTCAAACATTGGTTGTCATGCTCAGATATCAAATGGCTGTAGAAGAGTTATGGGATGAGGTCACAGGTCAAATACCAGACATGAGTTCCACACAAAACAGCAGACAGGTAGTTGAATTATGTGGTTCTTCGGTTCAAATGACAACTGTGTTCTGATAAACTTTCAAGTTTTCAATCAAGTGGCAAAACAATGTGTCCAGTTTCATTTTTTTCACCAAGTGCCCAGAGATTTGCTGTCCGTGCCTCTATTTTCCCCATCTACCTGGTTCACAGATGCTTTAAACACCCTCCCCTCCTCGCCCCAAGTACCCACTTCTGAGTCTTAACGAAGTCATGGTACATAGACTATGCAACGTGAAGTACTGAAGAGAACGATTTTGTTAAAGTGACATTCGTGGAACAAACACCGGTCTATTTATCCCAACGAGTTAATGATTCGTTGCATCTAGGTTTACACTGCCACCTTCATCCAACATGTATGTTTCTCTCCCGAATTGCTATCAATGTTTACAGTAATAAAACTTGTGATCATGATACAAAATGCAAAGTTCTATACAGTCTAATGTTTTGTATGTCGGTCCATATCCTTTTCTCACAAAGAAAACATACATTACTTTACAATGTCGCACAAAGTGTGGACAATATTTTCACTCGCTGATCATTTTTTTCCCCTTTTTATTTACTTATTGTTTTGCCTTGTCACAACGTCAGCTCATCGAGTAATTCATCTCAACCGGGCCCCTCGAGTACGCAGGGTGTGACACCAACCTTGTCCGGCAGTTACAATTTAGAGAAGACCATTTCTGTGTCTAATGTAAGTAGTACACCATCCTTCTAGACTTCAATACTCCAAAACTGGGGACAAGGCATTTTCAGTATGTGCGCCCAAGCTATGGAATGCCTTGCCGTATTCAGTACGTACAGTACCTTCGCAAGCCTTGCCAGTTTTAAAACATCGCTGAAAACATATTATTTTAGAATTGCCTTTGATGTTTGAACTGTACAGTATTTTTGTATCACCATGGCTTTAATATATTTTTCTATCCTATTATAGGTTTTATGGTGTATACCTTTTAGGCGATATTTTTCTACTGTTTGCTTTTGAATGTTTCCTGTATTTTAAATGTTTCCTGTATATTAATTGTTTCAATTCCTGTAAAGCGCTTCGAGCAGCCTTACCGATGAACGCGCTATATAAGTACTATTTTATGATTATTATTACTCCAAAGGAAAATGTTATTAACTCTCTTACTTCTTTCCATTTCCCCCATCATACCTCCCTAACCTCTGCCCCCCCCTTCCCCCTACCCCCGCCAAGTCTTTACCTCCCATTTTAGCCTTTACCAAAAAAAAATTCTATTTCTCCATTATTATTTTTACACCTTTGGTTTCCCCCATTAAACCTTATTCTCCCATCCCTCCCTCCATCCTTCTCTCTCACATGCAAGATCTTGTTCTCCTGTTGGAAAATGTTTTTTACTGATCTTCACTTTGACTATCGTTCCTCGTCTTAGCCTTGACTCTACCCATTCCATCAAGCTACTTGCTGGCACTGATTCATTTAATTTTGGTCAAATTCTAGTTTTATGAAACAAAAACTAGGCATGTTGAACTGTGAATTGATGCTTTTTTTGTCTGTGAAGTCAAACCCTCCTAATTTCTTTGCGGTCTGTTTTTTCAGGATGGCAACAGCAGGATTCTATCCTACGACTATTCCAACCACTGCCTCGTCGCGTCGGTTCCGTCACCAAATCAACTTTTATTTGCAGGGTTTGGTGTAAAAAAGGTATTGCCGATTTGTCATACAAGTAGGGGAGAAGTTAACAAGGAGCTTCGGGATTAAAACTGTATAAAATCACATTGTTAAGTGGTAGAAACTTGTACAGCGAATGTATTTCTGGTGGCAAAAGTTGATGCCATGTCGAAAAATGTATTGCGAGTTTTAATTTCAGACCTGTGTCAGACCAAATTTCTCTAAATTTTGGGGAGGGGGAGGGGAGGTGGGAAGGGTGGTGGGAGGGGAGGTGGGAAGGGTGGCGGGGAGGGAGAGGAGTTGGAGTGACAGAGACAGTCAGGATGGAATACATCATTTACAATTTTTATTATCACTCTTAAGAAATCTGAAACTTTAACATACAAGCATTTTGAAATGTTATTACTCTTATTTTCCCACATCTTGTGTGGTTAGATAAGTGCTCTTATGAATTGGAAGACCAACCAGTACCTCCCGATGCACTCCAAGCCGATCAGAGGAATGGCGTTCAACGGACGCAACGATGGCCTCTTGCTGACGGGCGCCATGGACAAGACACTGAAGATTACGAGCTTAACGAGTAGTACAGTTGTCCAAGTGTAAGTTGAGAACTTTAAAGTTTATTCATGACAGTTGTAAGTTAAGAGGGGTTCCATAAAGTTCTGCATAACTGTTACATCCTCCAGTTAAAACACAGTATGGTCTAATCATTGAAAATGATGCCAAGCCCTTTTTGAAAGAGAACCTCATTTTTTTTGGGGGGGGGGGGTCTGGAAAGGGTAAGAAAGAGTGAGCTTAGGAATGACAAGTTCCAAGAGTTTGGAAGTCCATTTCAAAACATTTATATATCATCTTTCCAATATTTGCATCAAAATATTTGCAAATATCATGAAAGCAGGGTTTTGTAATATAATTTCCAATTATGGATTTAAAAAGCAATTTGAAATAGTTTCGCGGTAAAGGCTATAGCCTAACATGCTAGAGTATGTACCATCTAGACATATATCCACCACAAAATGTAGTAGGTTCCATGAACTTCAACATGAATTCATCAGAGGAGAGCAATGACCTCTGCTCTCTCTCTCTTTAACTTCCTGTCACATGACTGAATAGAAATGTACTTCCAAATCATTATTAGAGGACTGGCTTAGAAATAATTATCAAAATATTAAAATAGAAATAAATCAAATATTAAAGTAGACATAATTGCCTAGCAACCATGGTTACTAATTGGCAAGAATGTGATTTTTGTCTAGAGTGGGATTCAAACTAAATTTCAGTGGTTTTATTTCTAGTCTGATTTTTTTTTGAGGGGGGAGGGGGAAGGGGACTGTTGGACCTCAGCAATTACCCTGTAGCGATGCATACAGTTTGGCAGAGTGTTATATGTTGTATCGGACGCACATTAATCAAACCGGGGGGTGTAGCTTTTCTAGTCGCTTTTCCGTCGGACCCATCCGTAATGTGTTTTTTTTTTACAAATAATTCAGATACGACACCGCTGCTCCCGTCTGGTCGTGCTGCTGGAACCAAGAAGACGTAAACTACCTCTACGCTGGTCTTTCAAACGGGACAATTCTGGTCTACGATACCAGAAACACTTCACAGGAGGTCTTAGCACTCAACAGAGAGGGCAGCAAACATCCAATTGTAGCAATGAATTATGTGCCAAAATCTGAAGGTTCCAGATTCAAGTGAGTATAGACCGTTGTCAAGTTCTTGAAGACACTCACCAGTGAGTAGAATGGCAAATGTCTCTGTTAGGCTGATATTCCATGGTTCTTTTTCAGTACTTGCATATGGAAACATAAGGAACGATGACTGCCCCTGGTTACCATAGCTACCATACTTGTAGTACGAAACGTTAACCAGTCTGTAACCACAAGTATATGTGCCCCTTTTGCCCAGTGTTAGGCAGAGTTAATTCCAGATTTTTCATTCATGCCCTGAGTATGGCTGTGCTTCTCGGCTAGAATACAAGTACGAGAACAGACTTGCTTCAAGTCTGATGCTTACTTTGGTTCATAATTTTGACCCCAATGACCTCCATGAGGATGTCTTTACAAGCAGACCAGGTGGTATTATAAGCCATTTTATTAGCGGCGTTGGACTCATTCGATTGCCCACTTTGACCTGTATCTATCTTTTTTGTCAAATATGCCCGTTGTTTTGTTTTTTTTGTTTTTTCAGTCTATTTCCAAGAAGACTTTGAAGTTATTATAAACAGTGATTGGTCTGAATGGTTGAGACCATAGCTCTGATTGGCTGAAATTGTGTGATATCTTAATAATCACTTGTAGAGATATGACTCCCTGTTTTGGAGGTCTATGCATCAGTTATACAAGATCTCAATTGCACTGCATGTTAAAAGAAGTGATAATATCATCAAATGAATTTGGAATTGTCTCTCAACTCATTTAAATTGACTTTTCCATTTCCATCTTTACCCCATACTCCTTCCTAAACATCAAGCATTATTGAAACAAAGCTGGGGGGCAAGACATCATACTGTAATTGTGTGGGAGTTTTTTGTGGTCAAGTGGTCAAGGCAATGGATTGGCGATCTAAGGATTTGCAGACTCGAGTAATAGTGCTGTAGTGTAGGGAGCGTTTGAATTCTGCACACTCTGATGTGTTGGCGTAACAAGTTAACCAATGACCAAGGGTTAGTGTTGTAAAGTCGTGTGGGGTTGGGGGGGGGGGGGCTTGGCCTCAAACAAGACTGTTAACTTTAACAAAAAGGTTCCCCGTTGTGTCAATGTTAATGTGGCAGTAACACCCTGCCAGCATATTTCTGAGTATCCGTGCTGTTTCAGTGTAATTCATGAAATATATCGACATAATCCGTAACAAGTTTGAAGATTTCTCTCTGTATTTTGCTGGGGAAGTCTGGAATAGTCATGAATGTCTTTAAATTATGTGTACATGTTCCTTTGTTTCAGCTGTTCGGGGCTTCTAGTCGGGACGCTAAGCAATTGTTCGTTCTGGGAGCAGACTTCTTCCTTAGAGTTCACCCCACACATTCTCCCGTTAGAAGGTAAGTGCGAGATGGACGTCTGCATACAGTAGTCTCGAGGTCTGACAGTTAAAGCAGCATTTTGCGTTTGGTGGCCGTTTTCTACTTTTTTGACATGTCCATCAAGTTTTTACATATATCAATCGCAAAACAGCAAACTAAGATATTAGCCAAGTTTTTCCCTGCCAACAAAACGTTAATTGGCGAGTAATTAAGTATATTTGCAGATAATGAGAAAAGTGTCCACGACAAATTCCACATTTAAAATTAATCGCATACAGTTCCCCCAAACCCACTAGTTTTTGAATTCAACCAATCAGAGATGCAGGTTAAGTTATGAGCCGTTGCTAAAAATAGATTCAAGACTTTGCGTTGGTACAACCAGGGAGTTGTTATGGAACTCCCTGGTACAACTGCCATATAGACTGTACACAAATCAAG
>KN884407.1:13225-27412 GCA_000934455.1 Apostichopus parvimensis
TAGACCAGGAAAGCCTATTGGGTGAGACTACGCACCTGCACAATGGATATCTTACAGCCTGGCTGCAGGATGCTGCAGCGCCCTCAATGTCATACTTAAATCATGATGCCTTAGCAACCTTACTAATCAATCTGTAATCATAGCATGCTAACATTTGGCAGAAACCATGCTGGTAATCACTACATCTTACTTTCTACATTCAAAAGTCTACTTAAGATCCATCTTTTCACTTGTTTTTTTGTAAATTAATCTGCTTTCTTTGTAAATGCGCCTTGAGCAGGGACTTTTGTCTACTGATTTGGCGCTATATAAGTCTCATTTATTATTATTATTACATATACCTAGAGTCTGCAGTGTCCACTTATGGTAGTTCTAGTACTACAATGTATGATGTAACATTCCTAAGTTGCAAAGTAAATGATGCTAAGTGCGAAAGGCCCACGTCAATTCTGTCTCATCATAATAAAGCAAGTTTCATCATTGAGAAATTTGAGATCACATGTTGTATAGAATTAATTACTGAATTCAATCTCAGTATTGACCATGTATTAAAGACTGAAAGTTAAACAAAGCAATTTCTCTTTCATTGTCATGTTATTATATTTGACAGCAAAATATGACGGCGATAAAAATCATCCGCCCATTCGAACTGATTTGTCAACACAGTCATCAGTTTTGCAGTTTTGACACTTTATAATGGCTATACTGTACATAATCGACTCGCCGTGTCCCAGCAGTGTTCAACTATATTCGGAGCCATTGTAACTTCCTCTTTCCTTGTCAGCAAAATTCCTTTCCTCAATTACTAAACATTTCGCAATCTATTTAGCTCTCATCTTCTCTGCAGCTTTCATATCAGCTATACATGTCTATGTATGTACATCTACAGTGTACATGTGAATAAACACAACTATATTAGTATAGGACCATATCATGTATGTTAAATCAGGGAGAACTTGTAAAAATGGGGAAGGTCTGTACATGTTTCACCAAATCTATTCATGGAAATTAAAACAAGCACTTATCACCGTTGCTGTATTAAGGGAGACCTTGTCTAATGAGATGTGTGCGGGTGTGCGTTTGTTTTTGCTATCTGACCGAGGACTTGAACAAAAGAATTTCAGGTCCTCGGTTGTGATTTCTAAAGAATCACCACGTCCTCGGAAGAATTCTATTGTATGGGGTATTGTTAAGGTTAGGGTACATGGATTTGAACAATGGAAAATACAATGGGGTCCTCGGTCTGAATGTAATACAAACATGTGTGTGTGTGTGTTCAACTGCATTCTACAGTATATATATGACCAGAATGAACACTGAAACCAACAGATCATGTACTAATCTAAGGAGTATTTGCATACTGTAAATGTGATATATATATATATGTGTGTTATACATTCTACTTATGAATAAACAAGAACACTTATATTCAAGTAGCTTCATCACGTGTAGTATTATAAACGAAAACTACAAATGTGTCTGCTCGACTACTGTAACCACAACTAACTATGCAAGCATCATATCATATGCCTACTGTACAAGGTTTCCCCTGGTATTCATTCTGTCAGGTGGCTGCCTCTCAACAATGTTACCAACAACACCGTCTCACTGTTTCAGAGTAGGAATACAAAAATGCAATCCAACTTTTTTTAACAACCCATGCCATCATCTGACATTTAAAAATTGGCTGTGAAACACTAAATTATAGCAATAAATATAAGTTCTTCTGCCTTATTTAACATAGCAGTTTTTATCTAACTTTTTGTTAGGATGATTGACATTTGGATGTTTAACAGAATTTTCTGGGTGACCATCCCCCAGACCCCCTCCCCTCCCCCCCCCCAGGTATGCTCATGCCCTCCAGTGTCCAGTTACTGCCTCTTTACACAAGAAAATTCAGTGAACTCACTGCTGTAGCTACATAGGCATTATATGTACCTTTAGAGAGAACTTACATACATATGACATCGTTTCAGTGAAAGTGGAGGCGACCATGCTCCCAGACCCCCTCCCCCCCCCCCCCCCCACAGGTATGCTCACGCCCTCCAGTGTCACAAACCAGTTACTGCCTCTCTAACACGAGAAATCCAGTGAAAACCCTGGTGTAGAGCTCTACATATGTATGAAGTGTATCTTTAGAGAGAATTTACAAATCACATCATTTGAGTGAAAGTGGAAGTGATGCCCTACACATTGATATAGCTGAACTGGCTCTACTGTACATTAATCATGCACAATTACACTGTTATTTCGAGTGCACACAGTGCCTTCACAGTGCCTATATACTGTAGTATACTGTACGCACAATAGAGGGGTATTCTATTATCTCTCGTCTCTTTTAAAAGCTGGAAGTACACTACACGACCTGTAGGGAATAATGTACTACATGCAATTCTGCATAAATCTGTATTAATTGCACTTTATTTCATAAAACTTTTTTTTATTTTATTTTATTGTCATACAAAATCTTCAATAATGAATATTCTGCACATGCATGTACGTAGGCTCTGCCTAAACTACACAAACAAGTTTGTACATGTACAATCTGGTCATTTGACATAGATTTTGAACAATGATACCAGCTAAAGATACCAGCTATGAGTGACAACTGATAGCCTAAATAAGATACAGGAGCCTTTTAACTACAGAATAAACTATATTCTACAACAGTGCTCACAGTATGTTGTTACTGCAGCACATGCATGTAAAAGATTATTTGGAGCAAATGCAGGGATTTTTGTAGATCAACCCCCCGCCTCAGTCCCCACCCCCTCCCTCCTTCAACCATACACAAAGTAATGAAAGGTAGTTATCAGCACAGGCTTGCATTTTGACATACTAATGGACCTAACTTATATATCCTAAATATACCATGCCATGTACCATTTCACATCTAATTTTTTTTTTCCTGATCTAAAAGTAATTTGATATCCCCCCCCCCAAAAAAAATCTCTGACATGGCAGTCAGCTTCAACGACCTCAGGGTCATACCCCTCATTTCGAAACTGCTTGCATGAGATTGCATGATATCTTGAATTTCATACTGCTTTTTCATACCTAATGAGCCATACATCCTGTTTGCATATTAATATCCAGTCTGCACTTTTTCTGCTTTGCATCAAGAGGGAGGGGGGGGGGGGTAGTAAGGGTGAGACCAGGACAGGACTACCAAATAGTTACAGTAGACACAAACATCGAGATGAAGGGTTAGCACAGTTGACCTTATTTCTATATTAGTATATAGTAAATTTCAAATTTGTTTCAAATTTAAAAAAACCCATCCATTTTTCACAAAATTTTAGCAAGCAATATGTGTGAGACTTTCCAAAACATTTCACCATGGAGAGAATTCCCAGACTTTGATGTGGTTCCCATATACTGGTACATATGGGTCAAATTACAAAATTGCAGTCTGACACAGTACAGTACAGTCTGGCAGTGGTAAAGATATTTACTGAATAAGAGCATATTTGGTTACTATTGAGTATACCCTTAACTTTGGGATTAAAAGATAAAATATCATTGTGTATTTTATCATTTTTATCATAAAAATGAATGTTGATAGTCATAACATGGTATGATCCTTATATTACACAAACCATGCAGTACCATTAACCACAGAACCATATTTTTCATTTTATATTTAGTGAATTTTAACTTGTTAATTCATTCCAATTTCACCAATAAAGCATCCCATTTCACCAGCACAGAATTTCTATTCAAGAAAGCCCAATAACCCATTCAAATTGCACCAGTGCCCCAAGCAAAGAACAATAGGAAGAACAATAGGAGAGAAGCTTGCCTTAACAATAGCAAAGACATAAACAACCGACAGGTTCATTCATAGAAAGGCCTCTGATCTTCGTCTCGACCATGTAGTACTATATCAGGCAAAGTTTGACAAAGCTGTGTTTTTTCATTTTTTGGTGGGGGGAGGTGGGGTTGGTGGGGCAGTTAATGCTCAAGTTGTATAAATAAATATAATATCTCACAATTAAAGTAGGGCAGCCAAATTTCCAAACATTACCTTGGTAATTTCCAGAACAATTGATGTTCAAAAGAAGGTTTGCATTTTCTATTCACATAAGATATAACAAAGAAAAGGGGGTAAAATGAGTTATTCCGATGATACCATCTCTGCATCTTTCAGATTATACCTGTTTGGCTATTTCATTTTCTTATTTTTGGAGAGAGAACTTCTTTTTTATTCTTCTTCGTTTTCTTCCTTCAACGAAATATTCTTTGTGTAAAGCATAAGGGTTTTGTTTTTTCATACTTTCAACAATGTGTGCATTGTTTCATGACTTGCTCTTTCCTTTACAAACAAGATGACAAATTCAACGGTCAATCTCTTGGAAAGGACAAGTACAGTAGGAACTGCAAAAAAATTTTGTCAGAATGCTAACTATATATTATGCTTGCTTTTCACATAAATCAGAACAAAATTTTTCTGATATATATATAGATATGTATATATATGTATATAAAATATATACATACACACCATTATAAAGGGTGGAAGGTACAGTATGAAAATGATGTCTATAGATTGAGTAAAGAGGGGAGGAATAATTAAAGGAATAATAATTTGAAGTGGGTCAGATGCAGGAATGGGATGGGATGGGTTGAGTGAGGAAGTTGGTTGGTGGGTGAGTATGTGTGGTGGTATAAATGGGCGGTGGCCTCAGGGGTACATTATAAAAGGGGCCGAAATCTGAGTTACGATAAACCGTACATTTTGTAACTACAATGCTTTTCAATAGTTCACAAAATGTGCACTTTTCATAATACAATTTTTTTTGTATTATGAAGATATATTTGAAAAGTTTTTATCATGGTAAAATAATTGTTGGCAGGAGGACACAGAGGATGGATAAGAGATGGAGGGAAAAGACAGTTTTGTCTGTTTGCTCCCCTTATAGCACCACCAACTGGTAAAGATGTGTAAGGATAGGAGAGCGGTTACAGAGTGAAGGTGAAGGAATGGGAAAATATGAAGCAAAAAGAAGGAAAAATCAAGAAGTTCAACCGGGCAATTTGCTTTACTTAGCTACCACATCAACCCCCTCTCCCTCCCCCCCCCCCACACAACACCTACCTCCTTGCCATAGATAGGTGGCCTCTCATTCACTGCCTCCTCCTCCTCCCCTTCCACAGCAATATTGATTTGTAAGCTACCATCCACCTGCAATCCAAAGCTTAGCACAATTAACCACCACACAGCCATTGTAAGGATATAGCAGCTCACAGTAAACACAGCAAATTTTTTTGTTTGACCTATTTTGCAACTTACAGTACATTCAATAAACTGCAAATTTTTTCAACAGGGCAGCTTAATAATAACAGTAGACTTTGATAAGAAACCTTTGTACCACCCCCACATGCATTGTTCATATATACAAAGGCCTTCAATTGTCCCATTCATCCAACACTATATCGTAATACACTTTATGGACGAGTCCACCCCATACATGCACCAAGTGGATGTACAACTGCAACATTAAATCTAAAATCATAACCCTCCCAAATTCCCCTCCCCTCCTCCTCTCCCTACCCCCCACCCCCTCCCCCCTCCTTCCTATTAACCACCACAACCATCCCCCAGTATTCAGAGCGCATCAATTGAAGCAACATAATCCATTAGTGTTAAGGAAACATACTTAAGGTATGTGGACCCAAAACCCCCCCCACTCACCCCTCCTTCCTATTAACCACCACAACCATCCCTCAGTCTTCAGAGCGCATCAATTGAAGCAACATAATCCATTAGTGTTAAGGAAACATACTTAAGGTATGTGGACCCAAAACTTTTGGTCTAATTTTTTCTTATCCTCCCTCCCCCCCCCCACCTCCCCCTCCTATACTTCCATGAATCTCATCTTTGGCAATCTACAGAAGCAGGAAGGATGATTCCAGTGAAATTGTGACACAATTAGGACAAGACTTACTGTACTGTGTTAAGGGAAAGGAAGATCCCACAGTGAGAGGTACTGTGAAATCCATGCAACTTACTGTATTCTAATGAAGACTACACTGTGTTATTTACAAGATACAGTGGACAATAAGGATACAAAAGTGTGTAAGTATATATCAGAAAACCGCAGTTATTTGAAAATTTGCAAAATGCAACAAAAATAAAATCAAACAGAAATGAAGCTACCTCCTTCCGAACTTCCTCCAATGCTAACTTGACCTAAAAAAATAAAAAGGGTGTGAAAACAGAAAGGGAAAATAAACATGATAAATTAGTTTCCTGTAAAATAAGCCACTACCCAATTACAAGAATGGCTCTATGCTTAAAGATTATCTGTCGCAATTGTCTTTGAAAACCGTTGTCATCCGATCCTTTTTTTTTTTTTTTTTTTGTCGGTACCACTATTATTTTTAAAAATAGTGTAAAAAAAAAGGAAAATAAAACATGATAATTAGTTTCCTGTAAAATGAGCCACTTGACACCCAATAAAAGAATGGCTGTAAGCACAAAATTAATGATAATATGTTGCAAATCTTTGAAAACCACTGATTTCCAGTCCAAGGTTTGTATTTTTTTTCTCTGTACCAGTTTTATTTTTCTAAAATTGACCCTTTAAGCCTGACATTGGTCTGGAATCAGCTTGAAAACCAGCCAAAAAAGGCACGCAGTTACTTTACGTTGCTAAGTAACCATATATGCATGTAACCCACAACCCCACAGATGGTAGGTTTCATATTGCTTCTCACAACACCCCCCCTTTATCCACTCAACCATAAAACAGGGTTCATAAGCAACAGAGGCTTATTAGTCAAAGTGACTGGACTACCAAGTCTAGACCAGACAATTAGGTCAACTCCTCTGCGTATTTTGAGTAATTATTCGATATCCGATTAAATTGTCGGCCAAATCGCTAAATGCAAAATGGTGATTTAAGCGGTTGGAAATTTAATGCATGCAGCCTCCCATATTCGCCGTGGAATCACTAATTTATTCCCAAACCTGTTTTTTTAAGTTTCTGATAGTTCAACGACACTAACAGCACAAAGAATGACTCATGCATAATACCAGCCATCTCTATCGGGAGATTCAAGCCGATCGTCTGCCACATATTTGATTAAAACCCAGAGACACTCAAAACCGCGGTTGAACGTGCACAGACGAAAGCACATTGCTTCAAAAATTTCTAACCCCGGGGAGGGAGATTAGAAGCTATGTAGAGTAAAAGGTAGAAAATTAAAAAAAAAATATGATAACCATAACTGCTATACAGTTGGCTAATTATTGACACTTAGAGCTGCTGTAATATTATCAAATGTATGAAATTATGAGCGCTGATGACTGCATGAGACAAAACATGAGAAGTTGTGGAGGAATTATTTCATCTTTTTGCAATTTCTTTTTCAAATTGATTGGAGGAAATGGCCCTGGCAAAAGAAGCTCGTGTACATTGTCCGTGGGATACCAGTAGCTGTGTCCTTCATCATAATGTACTTGGTATAAAACATCAATTGTTACATGATAGGTAAAATGATACTTGAACAAAAGTGAAAATTACCAACCAAATTACATCCTAATCACAAAATACTTTTGATGTGTGTCAAGATACGCTAAATCTTTGTTACAGTATCTCCCAAACGGTATAAGATATTTCTCAAAGTTTCTGAAAGTCCTCTGTGACGACATTTTTCATCTTTATCACATTATGATGATTATGATGATTTATGTTCGTCTCTCTTTTTAATGTTCGATATAGATGTCAAGCTGTGACTCTATCTGAGCATCTCTGAATAAAAATCTAAACTTCTCCTCTTCGACCAAACATTTCTAATTTTATTCCCTCTGCCCTTTGAAGGGAGTGGTGTATAATAAGTAGATATTTACGGAACTGTAAACCAGAGGGAAAAGCCCTCCCAGTGGTTACTTGCCTTTAAATTTACATTACTGTGCATACACAGCACAAGAGTAGTTTGCAAGCTAACCCTGGCTGAAGTTCATACTGCATGTAGATCTAAGCTGACCTTTGACCTCCACCTAACATAGCAAGGAGGTTCTACTATATATGGGAAAGTCAAATCAGTATAAGTTTCACATCTTCATTGAGACCGGCCCTTTAGAAATTTCGTATGGTTTGACTCTGCAAACTTTAAATGATCTTTCACCTATATATCAAATTGTGTAGCAATTTTAGTTCTCATTTGGGTTATCTATTTTCGCATATAATCTCTTTTGAAGTTCTCAAGATAAAGTACTTTTGATATTTTGACATTTTGCCTGCGGTTCACCCCAAATGACCTTTGACCTCCACCCAAACCACATATAATACTGCAGAGGTAACCTATCTCGAGATATCGTGTTTACAAGCTAGGACGTCACACGCACACTTGCCAACTTGACTGCATACAGTAAGTTACTTGCCTACCTAAGGCATGTAACCAAAAACCAACCAGTTTTGGTCTTGAATAATCTGTGCTGGTTCACAATCCTGTTGTATTACTTATACTGATGTTCTAGGTTGAACTACGGGTTTCCTTCGGTGAACTGTTCTTTATTGATATAGTTTCCTGTGTTTAGCACATCACAGGAAATAACTTCCTCTGGATTTATTTGTATTTCAGGTAGATCTTTTCAGTGCAACTGTAAAACTCACAATGCAGTGCAAGTTACTATTACCACTGGTAGTAGTATAAAGCCACTGCTGGTAATAATATAGAGTAACTAATATACCACTGTAAGTACTGTAGGTAGAAAGTTGTCATCATCCAAATTAACGAAAAAGGGATACTACTTCAAAATCCTTCCAAACCAAACACACTACAAAAATTGTTGCAAAATATTTGTTTTATCAACTATTATTCTAATTTTCTATGTACAGTAAACATCAAGCAGCAATGTCTGTAATCCTATTACCCCAACCCCCCCCCCTTCTTCCCAAGCTCCCCTCCCATCCTTTCTTCCTATGCTTCTCTTCCTCATGCCAACCAACCCTTCGAACAATCAAGGTTCTTCAATCATGACTGTCCACCACAAATGCAGCAATGTCTGTACTCCTAATACAACACCCCCTTCCCCCACCCCACCCTTCCCAAGCTCCCTCCCATCCTTCCTCCCTACCCCTCCCTTCCTCCTGCCAACCAACCCATCCAACAATCAAGGTTCTTCCACACAAATGCAGTTCTATATAAGCTGTTACTAGCTGTCGCCATTCAACCCTCCACTTCTACTGTACAGTTATGACACCAGCATCATTTCCAGGGATGGTAAGAATATAGAAAACTGCACCACTGTAGGTGCGCTCATCAATCAATGGTCTTTATACAAATCGGTGGCCACATCATAAAGTACGAGGGATGCTACCTAAAGATCCTTCCAAAACAGATTGTGTCTCTTTCATCAACTCTTGTACAGAGTACAGAGTAACATCTGACTGTTTTATCCCTCCCACCTCCCATACTTCTCCTCAACCCACCTTCCCCCCCCCCCTCCTGTCTCTGTTCCTCATTCCACCAACATTTCAAACATCCAAGCTTCTCTACAGTTGACTACACTTAAACAACACTAGAGCTACATTTTATTGTACATACACATTATGTATTGTACATATGCTGAGTCTCACTTAACCACCATTTGTTCAGGATATCAGTGCCCTTATCAGCGCAGGTATTGTGGTCACTTTTACTGGGCACTTATCACCTGGTTTCATCTGGTATAAATCACCCAAGGCTATGGCAGTTTACTACCTGAATTCCTTCCCTATAAACAATCAAATGCACAATCGATGCTAAGCAGTGCGATGCTAAGCAGTGGTGTTGTCTGTATTACATCTACCTTCAGTATGCTCTCTGCTATCCAAGTCCCCCTCCCCTTTGATTATAAACAGTAAGTTTTAGCATCGATGTACATCCCTCCCTCCTTCCCTCCCTCGCACCCATCCCAGCCTACCCCCTTTATCCCACCAAACTTTCCAACAATCTAGCTTCAAGTCAGAGGACTTTAGTTACAGTAAGCGGTATAAGGACTAATAGCTGGTATCAATAAGGACACACCGCACCCCTTATTTTCTCGTTCTCTTTTAATCGATAAAACTATTTGGGCAGGGAATAACGAATGTGTGCCAGTCGTCAGCTACCTGATGTAATTCATACAGAGCACCAATGGGAATGTACCTCCACGATTTAATCAATTGTTTCCTCTCCGCTTGATATTTGCATTTCTTTGTTCTCCGAGATCTAATATCTTGCCTTAGGGGTGTGTGCATTATGTAATCAATATTTAAGATATGAATTAATCATGGCATTGTACTGATCTACACAGAGTGTGAATGGCTATATAGCAAACTAGTGTAATAGATCAAAATATAGCAACACTTGGGATAGGTATGAGTACATCAGGTATACTGTAGGGTGCTTTGACGGAGGTGTTGTATAGATAATAATGGTGTAACGTTACTAACGTTACTCATGGATGTATGTTTACTATTAAATCTGTATATACACCACTGTAGAGGTTGCTTCATATGTTGTGTCCAGTTCCTCTTTTCTGATGGATTTTTGATATCAGAACCTCAAAACTAGGTTTAACATTGAAATGAAATCAAGGAATAAGAATGCAAGAAATTGAAGCCAAAGTAACTAATACTAATTTTTTTAAATTTTATTAATTTGTTTTTTCAATGTATTTTATGTATTATTTGTATCATTTCTAATTGTTAATTGCGCCATGAACATTCTTTGAGTGGTGTGTGCGCATTATAAGTTGTATTATTATTATTAATAATCTAGAAGGGTAGAAGGCATTTAAATTCAGGTTTTACGTAATTATTCCATGAACAGCTGTCCCAGCAGGAATACTAACTTTATGCAGTGTTTGGAATAATTTAACTATAAACTGTAAAATTGTCCCCATCGAGCCTAAAATATTCATGTAATTAAAAATTTCTGACTCAAGTGTAACTGAGATGGGACTTGAAGTTCTGAGTGGAGGAGGATATTAAAGCAGTTAGTTTCCTGGTGACTTTTAACTTGGCTCTCATTTTTGATATCTATTTTCTATGTTTTCTATGTTTCTATGATACTAAATGGGTTAATATTTACCCATCTGATCCACTGATTAAAGGAAACAAAACGAGTATTCTGTTGTCAGCATCGTCATGGACAAGTAGGGCACTCCTATCAACAATTAGCTTCTGTAGTGTTTGCCGCTGTCTTAACTTGCGACCGAATTATTACCAAAATTATTTAGAAATTACTGTCGGGAAATTACCGTAACTGTCATGTCAACATTCCAACAGTATGACTACCCATCCAGCTGTCAATTAAAGTTTAGTTGTGACATAAAAAGTAATCACCCCAAAACTGAAAACTTGTCAAGATAACATTGTTAATTATCAATGATACTGTGCTGTCTGAGAGGAAAAAAACTAATGTGTCATGTAATGTTTACAAAAGGGGTGGAAGGGACGGAAAATGGGAGGTGATGATGATATATCAAAAAAATTTAAAAAAGGGTATACTCTCTTTGTTCAGAGACTATCCTCTCTTCAATTTTGATCCACTAATATGACAACTGGACAAAGGAGATGGACCAGGATGATAATCTAACGACATCATCCTTGACGACTTCCTCGAATCTATGAATAATCTCGCAAGAATGCGCACGCACGCCTGTAGGACTTCAGACTGGTAAATTGATTGCGAAGAGCAGAAGAAGATGGCTGTGATTCGGAGATGGGTCAACAGGGGGGAGGGAGGGACCGTTGTAAAAAGTCGATGAGTCAGATGAGGGAGGAGAGGAGTATTAACACAAAGGAATTAATTGACAAACCATCTGCGGCCTTTAAGTGTAATTATAAAGCTGTGCCCGCTTCCTCCTCTGACATACACTGTAGGTACATTAGTCACAATATTGCCATGCAACCATATATATACAGAGACATGTAATGTCAACAAACATCCCTTGAAACTAATTTCTATGTGCATAAATTTCTTTGCCGAAAAATAAGTATGGGAATTTTTTGGGGGTTATTAGAGGCCTACTATTTTTTTGTATTTATTGGTTACGATAATTTCTTCTTTTATTTATAACACACCCTTCCTGTTCTCTAAAGAGTTATTGCCTGCCCCGCCCACTGTATATATTGATAAAGTGATGAATAACAGTCTGGTGCCAGCAGCCTTAAAGTGACTGTATGTCAGAACAGAAATATACAGGATACTGTATGTGCTATTAAACATTGCCGCAAACTTTCCAGAAAAAAACCAAATAGTATCTAAGCATTTTTGAAAATATGGTAAATATTTATTGTCACAATATTCATGGATTGTATTCTCAATTGTTTTGAGCAATGCAGTCCTCAGTGAAATTCAGAATCATATCAAAGAGCTGCTGCTTTTTGCTTTTACACATATTTTTTATTCTCTTGAAAAACTTTTTAAATGAAAACTGAACAATCCATAAATAACCCTGACAGTCATATTTCTGGGTCTTTAATGCGAACTTGAAATTAGCAGCTACCTGATATGAAGTATTTACAGACAAAAGCCAGAGTTTTTTACAAGTTTGTCAGGTGATAATTGTCAAAATCAAGTTACCAATTGTGTTTGAGCCAGTGCATTTAACACTCACAAGATGTTATGAATATATCTTCTGAAGTTATGTTCTAAAACTTCAAAAATACGAAACTATTTTACATGCACAGATATGGTACGTGTATCACATCAGCGGTTTCATAAGCAAAATCCTTTGCACTCAGGTTCACTAAACAATATTATGAACAAGGTTTATCCAAGTTTCCTGATGACTGAATTCTCCCGTATTTAGCCCTCCCATCCCCCCCCCCCCGGCCCCAAATCAAGGGTTCAATTTTTGGTTAAAAGAATTTTAAAGTTGTTGACCTCTCGTGATATAACAAAAGCAAACCCATCATGATGTCAAACACTCTTAGAGGGCCATTACAGGTAGTTGACGCCCCTGTACCATACATCTCTGCTTGCAAGACAGTTGCTCAGAAAAGAAAAGAAATTTCAAACATATATACAGTAGAGAATAGATAGCTGCCCCTACTTTCATCAAAAACCATTAAGCAATGTTAAAATTCTGGTTGTAACCAACATTGAGCAATTTTTACAAAAAATGCTTGAGAAATGAAATATTTTGATTTATTTGGTTTCTCCACTTTTTATCCAACTTGATAAATTCGGCTCAAAATCATCAGTGGACAAATTACTGAATTAATTACACAAGCAAATTCACATCTTAAATTACCCGACTTTCAACAGTCCACCCACTCGACGATGATTTCACCCGGTAATATACATAAATTGTCACATCCAGCAATTATGTAAAATCTACCTTCTTTTTAATTATTCAACATGATACATGGGCAAACACTTCCCTGGAGCGACCGCAATTTTACGAGATTTGCCGTATTCGTGATCGGTAATGACTGTCTCTGTATGCTGTGGCACAAACCTGCAAGGAGGATGTACAGTGCGACATTTTAATCTATTTTTATCATGCTCGTTGCATGCTACTTACTTTCTAGGTTGAATTGGGAAAATCTGAAGTTGTCGAGAATATCGTACGACGGTTGAGGCAGTGGAGATGTCGGCAAATTAACATCAACAATATCGGAATCCATTTGCTGCGAGAGAGAAGAAGAAGAAGATTGTGAAGAAATTGAGACATCGTTTTAATCCATTCTTCCTTCCTCCACAGACAAGAACAGGTGTTTAGGACGTTTAATCGCCGCACACGAGTCATAAAATGTACGACTGAAACATTGTCACGTTTTTTTTTACTGGTGAGGTTGGAGACTTGGCTATCGAGTTAATAAATTATAGAAGAATTAAATATTTAAAGAAGAAAAACAGAAGTTCGGCACACTTTCGATAAAATGTTTGCAGGCACTTTTTGATTACTCATTCACCATCACAGGAAGCATGCTTTGAATTTAACAGGTAGTATAAGTTTATTAATTAACAGCTCGGGGTTAATATGTCATGAATTTTACATCGCCAGGGATTTGAATGATCTCATTCTGTTGTACTTTTAATATGTAACAGGAACAATGATGTTTACTTCAAATTTTGGGGAGCTACCGCATAACCACATGCAGTAGACAAACAATGACCCACATTGTGATACTAATTTTAGCGAGAAAACATTCCACTATTTTTTAATTTACAACAGCCACTTTTCCCATATGACAAGTTCCT
>KN884407.1:34555-59247 GCA_000934455.1 Apostichopus parvimensis
CCTAGCTCCGTCACTGTCTAAAACAATATATCAATCAGTTCCCAACTACCCTAGATGAATGTTTCAAAGGATGCAACTATATTAAATAAAATTAACAGGCTGTGGACAACTTTTCTGCGGTTATAAGCGAGGTTTACCAGACCCTATTATTAAATGCGGACTGCAAAACCTTAAAAAATCGGAGCCACGTCTCATACCCAACTACTCTACACATGTACTGTACTATAATCAACACCAGCAATACATTTAAAAACATTAATCTGTACATACTTAGGGGAACATAATGTATGGGCACACACTTGTGGAAAGGAAAATAATGGATCATGGACACAGTGCATGTAGAAACCTCTTATTTTGTTTTACTTTCCAATTCAATGTAAATATTTCCATGTTTGTCAACAAAGCACTGTAGGTACAGTGCACAATGCTGCTTTACAGACTATTAGTACAGTGAGTGGACATTTTGCCCCATGATAGATTTCCTGGCCCAAATCTGTTCTATAGTTTGAATTTTCAAAATTCACAATTTACCAACTTTCAATTGTAAGGTCATATCACACAGTACTGTTACAAGACTTTACAGACTGGCAGTAAGTCGGCACCCACAGTTACAGTAACTATGGATGATTTTCCATCATTGGTGAAAACGATGGCAACCAACTCAAGGGAGTGGGGGGGGGGTTCACAGGAAAGGGAAGACTTAGAAGAGTTCCATTTGGTGTTGAATTTGCCACATTCTGGAGGTACCAGAAATGAGTACATCCGGAAAAGCGTAATCCGTTGACTTTACTCCATCAAACAGTAGTTATTGAATCAAGAATTATGAAATGACACATAAAGACAACACAACACATTACATTATATTTGTGGGGACACAGTATTTTGAAAATCGGATTAAAAGCTAGTGTTAATAAATCGTTAATTAGGAACAACCAAACGAGTGAACCATAATCATCTCTTTTAATATGTATGCAGAGGGCTCTTGGGATATCCACTTATGCATGAGTATTCACACAGAAGCCTTGGTAACAGTAAACCCAAAGCACAGAATACTGTACATTACAACATTACTAAAAATATATAACAATGACCACGTGCAAGACCCCAAACTAAATGTAGATCCATTTTGTTCAAGCATGTTACCGATCAAATCCTGTCACTTTTGTTTACAAATTATAATACCTTCGCTGCAACAGCATTTATAGTTTATACAGTATGTATAGTTTGTGGGTGTACCAAGCAATTACAACACCCTTGAGTATTACACTGCACCGTGGATACCAGGTGCATTGGTCTTGGCATCTGGATTCCAAGAGCAGTTTGCGATCTCCCTCGTGGGGGTCATGTCTCGCTTGAAAAGAATATTGTATTGAATGCTGAGTATTTCTACCAGCTAGTCAAACTTGTGAGGCTGATTTCTTCTAGACTGAAGCCAATATTTTCCTACCGGCCTTTTTTGCATAATAAGAGTTTGCATCACCGATGACTTCCGTTTCACACACTAAATTGTATTTAGTGTGTCAGTAGTTGTGACATACAGTAAAATTGCCATTTAACCACGCACAACCTATACGAACCTTACTTGAGATGGTAAATCGGGATCATCCGCGGACCCAACTAAATCTACTTTCTTTTCATTTTTCATCTCTTTAAATTCCATTTTTGGACAACGTTTGCGGTCATTAATGTTTAATGAAATTATCAACTTAATGCATGGCTTTAATATGGTACCTCTTTAAATTTTAGGGTACTGTGTTGTGGGATATTTCAATTCAATTTGGAATAATGTCTAGTGTCTAATGTATTTTCATGATTTTTTTTTCTATAAAGCCAAGATGGCTGGTATATACACTAGTACTGTAGGTTTTAAAGCATGTATCCGTAGGTTTTTAAATTGCTCAGCGGGTAATCGGTGTTCACTTACCTTCGTTAGAGTGCTTGTATCATGAGAGGGTGTCTGCAATAAATTGAAACAAATCATGCAAGACCCAACACACCCCTTGTTTGAGCACTACATTTACAACGGCTCTGGACTGCGTTTATGCCACCACGTACTGTACACTTAGGGCCTGCTACAGATACTCATTCGTGCCTAATTCTATCCATATATTTAATTCACAAGTGAGAAGATAAGTTTTCTATTTGTAGGACTTGCTGTATATTTGTTTGTATTACTGTATGTGTATCGCAGTCTATTGATACTTATACTATTGCTTTTTCTTTCTTTTTTCGTTTCGACCTGTGAAAGCCGAATTTCCGATAGTGGACAATAAATTCAATTCAATTCAGTATATCAAAGTAAAAGCAGATATAGACTTTTCACAATTCATCAAAACCTACAGTATTACAAACAGAACACAATACTGTACCCGATCTGGACAGCATGGCACTGAAGTAGTTGTTTACATAGATTTATAATAATAATAATAATGATAATAATAATAGATATTTCATTGAATGTTGTATTATGTACTGTAGCATAGACAGCAAAAAATTAATCAGCACTCAACTTTTGCAAAGGCTGCAAAGCCAAATGAAAATTTGGCACTGAAGTAGTTGTGGCACTGAAGTGGTTGTGGCACTGAAGTAGTTGTTTACATAGATTTATAATCGTAACAATAATAATAATAATAGATATTTCATTGAATGTTGTATTATGTACTGTAGCATAGACAACAACAAAATTAATCAGCACTCAACTTTTGCAAAGCAAAATGAAAATTGACTTTTTTCTTATAGAATATTGAAAAGATTTAAACAGTAGGAAGCCCAGGTTACCACATTAACCCAAACAACATAAACTTGAACAGTAAAACAACGTAAACTAATGGTAAATACTACTGGTAACATTAAGACCTACATTAATATGCACCACTTACCTTTGTGAATAATTCCAGGCAAAAACAACCAAGACACACCTACAGTGTCAGTACAGAATAGACGAAAACAAGCAGTCTTGACGACCCCCAAGACCACCGCTAATTATATACCAATAACACAACCACTGAATGATCGGCGATGAGCAAGAATCCAATTAAAATTCACAGGCTGAAGGCTAACTGTTTTACAGCTGTTTCCATTAAGGAAATTCAATCATTGGTTTATCTACACCTGTATCCATATAGCATGTACTGTATGTACTGTATGTGGTAGGATAATACATCCCTGTGTTAGGGGTGCAATGTATATGTATCCAAACGTTAAGTCAACAGTAACAGAAGTGATTGTTCTCCTGACATCCTCAAACTCGTTAAAAGAACAAGCAAGTTCTATTTTTGTTTTAACAATGCTTCCTGTCTATATAATGTACAGGCTTGGGTATGATAATGTTAAAGGCATTGAAGACTCGCCCCAAACCGTGTGCGACCATCTGAAAAAGTTAACTTTCTGTTGCCAATTGCAAGTGACGGTTTGTTAGTTTCGCTACAAAATGCAGACAGTAATGCAACGTGATACCTTGTTATCTTTAGCTGGACCTGAGATGTCCATCGCTGTTTCGTTTGTACAGTGTGCTGTGGGTATTGACCGCAGCTGTATGTACTGACTGTACACTAGCGTCTAATTACCGACGGTAGCAAGCTGTGTTTTTTTTTTCTGGGATCGATGGTGGTGTCTAACACTTCTGTTACACCTCATTCGAAACTAGGTCAGATGACCGGCATTAGACGGTTTCTTTTTGCACGAGTCTTCACACCCTTTAAGCCCGCCTCATTAACCTTTAACAAAAATATTTATGGCACGCATCCTGTAACTAGAGGATGTTAAAAGCTCTTCATATGGACTGCTCTAAATTTGGAATATTCATATTTTGTTGACAAAGCTTCGTAACATGAAGATACCTTCTTAAGAGCACGGTTAATTATTAAAATACTTTTCTTCAACTTTAACAATCTGCTCGATAATAAATAATACCCTGGTCAGTGCATACGCATTTAAGCATTTAAATTTGTGGGTTTTGAACAGTAACTATGGTAACAATTCAGTAACTAGGGAAATGCATTTCCATGCAGTATTAACAGCTGGAGCTGTTGCTGCTGGAAATAGAGTTACAAGTGCTTAGTCCCATACAGTAATCAATGCTTCATTAACACAGTATGCAAAAAACCTTACTGTATTTTTAATTGAAAGAGAAATCACAAGGACAAACTGACCACTATGATCACAACGACCACAACGACGACCACAACGACAAACGACCACAACGACTGACCACAACTTCAAACTGACCACTATGCTTACCGTTTATTACTACTTCTCAGAAGTAGTCACTCAACTGAAAGTAAAACTTAACTACAGGTTCCATTTACAAAGATTTCATTGTGGCAATTCCTTGTTTCCATCAGATCCTCACAAAAATCACACCTTTTCCATAAATACCTTGTAACTTTTGTTGAACAGTTTCATGTACTAGTACTGACAATTAACGGTTGTACAGTGCTTCCTCCGGGATAAAGTTAGGTCCGCTTTTAAATTCAGGAAGGTCCAAAATTGATCCTAAAAATGCGTCCATCAAAATGAGATTAGATCTCTGCATACAGTCTAAGATTTCTTCCACCATATGATATTCTGCTATGATTATATGACTTCTTCAGCTGTCACCTTAACTAGTACAGCAATCGTCCAGTTCTTACACTGTTATACATCAGGTGAAGTTTACTACCGATACTAATGCTACTCACTGTACACGCACTAACCCCGAGTGATCATTTACAATTACACAAAACAAATGTTTTTCTATACCATATCCCTGCTTCAGGCAATAGTAATTAAAAAACAAGCGACCTTCAATCTCTGTCACCTTGTTGTTGCTTCCTCCTAACTCTTTTTTTTTAATTTTCTTTTTTTTCTTCTTACTCTCCTAGCACAGCTGACGAGAACTACAGTTCAATGAAAACGACGTTCCAGATGTCGAAAAACGTCAGAAAGAACAACATCACCGTAACTCCCACTTATTAGCACCACTTTCTTTTCTATTGCCTAACTCTGCATCCTACTACAGTACATACACACAGTGACTTTTCCTGCACGTTGTCTATTTTGTATTCCACTTATTCTTCTTCGTCGTCTTTTTAATGCATCCACCGAGCTAATGAGCATCTGGATTTCAATGCGGGGCCGTTCAATGAGTCGTTAAACTTGCATCTGAGTTTGTGCAAGAACATGTCAATGGGAGTCTAGCGCAGTCATTCTCTGCTATGGCCTTCGCAGTCGTCGTTAGCATCTCGGGAAGATGTTTCTCATCAATGATACGGTAGATCTGTGTACATGTGCCAATTTGGTTCTTACTCATTCATTAGTTCTGTGTGGTGTAAGATACAGTCATGCCTGCGGTACAGTGTGTACAGTAGGAACTCAAGACTCATCTTGGTTCATGTATTAAGTTTGATTCCCTCTGAGCAGTCGGGGAGTTCTTTCTCAGAACTTTTTTTTTTTAAATAAATATAGCCTCAGAGGAAAGATGACACACCAGTGCAACAGAGGAAAGAAAGGGTGCACCAGGTAATTTTATTCAATTACACAAGGTAACAGACCATGGGCAAATAGTATTGTAATGACGATGTTGACAAAAATAAAAATGATAATCATACTAAATATTAGGTAGCATATAAACGCTACTGTACAGTGATGATGATAGTACTGTATATGAACAGTTTTGTACTGTACATATAGTGTATTTACAGTGGTACAGAACCACAGATTTCTATGAGAGATATGTTACACTTATAAATGATGATGTTTTTATTTGATAGAGAGAGGTCAAAGTAGTTTAATAGTTGCAACATCTTTTTCATTCTGAAGCTGTTGCAAATATGAAATTTGCATTGACTAAATCAGTAAATAGTACTCTTGAACTTAAAAGAGTTGAAACTTGTTAAACAGGAAAAAAGAGGCGTCTGCAAATAACCAAATATTTCCTGGCATTGCGACACTACTTAACATGCTCCATGAACACAGATAAGAAAACATAACAAATTATTCAAAATGTGACATGCATGAACAATTTACATGTCATGCCTGCATGCATGTTGCTCATAGTCTATCATAACCACCACTACACAAAATAACATTCACAGATATTGTTAAACATGTATGTACAGGTAGTAGTTCAATCAGGCAAATGAAATAATAAATCCAAATATTTATACTTTAAGTGACAGAGCTAGAAGAATTCACTGTTCAGTAATAGCCTAAAATACGTTTGATAAAATAATTAATCCATAGTCCACACTTTTCCTTTCAAATTTTGAATTTACTATACCACAATGTCCTTTCAAGTTTTGTCAACGACAATTTACTGAAAGTGGAGAATGAAAGTGGAGAAGGAAATGATACAGAAAGAAATATCCAGTCTAGATAAAAAAAATTATAAATAATAAATTCAATGAAAACTAGAAGGACAGGTTTAGGGAAGAAATTGGAGGAGACATGAACATATTTTAACAGCAAACATATAGTCATATAGATCATAAACTGGCATTTTGGAAATCCAGCAGCCAGATATTACAAATTGTAAGCAAATCATGTTTTATCTTTTTTATCTTTAATTTTTTTTGTTTTTTGTCCAGCAGGTCCCTTCTCTCATTATTCATATATACCTGTACTGTACAATAACTAGTAGCTCTTTTACACTGACAAAACTAGATATAAACTGTACACCACAAATCCACAGTGTTGACAATATTATACGATTGAAAAATGAAGGGATTCATTGCCATACAAGTGTGATATTAAAGTTTACAGGGCATGTTTTTGCCCAAATTTGTTGGCAATTAAGTTCTACCCTCTGATCATACAGTAGGTTTATCAGGATACACATTGTATCTTTCTCCATAATAAAGTCACTCAAGCCCTACTGGGATGCTAAATTTGAGAAACTTACTTTCTTTCTTTGAAAACCAAATTTGCTTTGGATTCTCTCGTCTTAGTCATATTAATCATTCATGGAACTAATCTCCTCATTCTCATTCTTCCTTCTTATTTGTATAATTAACATAATGTTTAATTAGCTCAATATATTGTTACATCAAATTAAGCTTTAGAAGCTCCGGTTTACAAGTTCTGTCAAATTTTGCACAGACAGCTATTTTATGGTATCTATAAACATTAAAGTCAATTTACATCTATTATGTGCCAGGTGTTGTCAAAAGTTTACAAATATACTTTATTACAGATACTGCATACTATTATTGTTGCACTGTTTTGACTGTATATATATATGTAAAGTACCAGTCTTCATTTTTGTTTGTGAGTGACAACAAAATTACCTCAAACTTTTAAATTATTGTAAATATGTCATTAAACCACACCAAAGAGAAAGTTTAACACGTCTAAAAGGCAAAACATAAAACACATCAAGACACAAACATGCCTAGCATATCCTCTACCAATAAGTATTGAAAAAAACAAATACTATTAAACAAAGTCACAAAAAAAGTAATGTCAGCTACATGAAAATGCTACAAATTTTATTCAAATTTGTTTCAAGTAATCACAAATGTTGCTCTGACAATCCACTTTCACATGCACAGCACAATACAGCCATGCTTCACCGACATACAATACCTTACCTGTTCTGTTCCTATCTCCACCAAAAATCTGCAAACAAATCGATAATCGTTATACAGTAGTTATGGTGACCTTAATATCGGTATTCCCAATTTTCTAGACAAAAATGTCTTTTTTAGAAACAGAAAAGCGATAGTACGGTTGTTGTGAGGAGACAGGGAAGTGATGCGCGAAGCAACGTAAACGCGACTATTTACACATTAATTCGACCAGACAGCAGAGTAAAGGAATCCATGTTAGACATGGTGTGTCTGGAGTTGCAACTGCTTCATACTTCCTTGCATACAGTACTGCCCTTTGTTGCCAAATTGGAGGTCTGTATTTATAGCTAGACATGAATAAAAGAGACTGTCACAATTTTTACCACTTCAAGGCTATGGTGGTCCTGTTTTATGGTAAGAAAAGCATGCCTGCGGATTTAAAAGATAAGTTGTGGTCGATGCGGAGAGATACGTGATGGCCTGTCATTTCTGAGAGATAACTACCGGCGAATTTGATGAAGTTGCAGGTACGAGGAAGCTCAGAGTAACTTGTCATGGTACGGATAAAAGCTACTATCAGGCAAACTCAAAACTATTCGGTAAAATAGCCCCAATACGTTAAACTGTATGAAAGCTGAAAATGCTAACTAGGGTACCAAAACTACTTAACTGTGAGATTTCGTCACTAAAGCATTCACATAAAACAGAAAGAAAACTCTCTCAACATAATAATAGTAGAGTGGGTTAATTACAATTTAAGCCTCACCATACCTGTAAACAATCATACCAGAACTTTTTCATAATTTTTTAAATGAAAGCAACGACAAAAATTCAGCAGAATTGCCATTTGTGACGGAAATTAAAGTATACATACAAGTTTGCTTCCCTGACAGTATAAAGTCAAATTACAGGAATACGTGATAGTAAATTACTTCCCGTTGTTTGTATTATGATTTAACACAATCCACATATACCTGACTGAACAATTTTTATTATCATGGTTTTTGTCATGTTAAATGATTAAGAAATGCTTGGATTACTTGGAAGAATAAAAAACAGATTTAAAGATATCTATTGTAATCGTTATTCTGTGCTGGTCAAGTCACAAACATGAAAGGTTGGAATTATGGAGAATTCTTCTAAGGTCTAAGGTAAATACAAGCCTCATCCTACCCCCCCCCCCCTACTCCCAAATTCATCAGATAAAAGATGATAAAAGTCATCCCAGATGAAAGATAAAAGAAAAACCCATCATGTTCGATTTGGATATGGTATTACTGTCATTTCTTGATTTCAGAGTGAAAATACTCAAATTAACAAATTATATGTCAAAATTCATCCTGAAATATCTACGACAGTCAAAAGCTAAGGTTGTTCCCCCCCCCACCAGTTCCCCACGAAACTACTATTTTGTAAAGGTTTATATTGACACCCACACTATACTGTAGGTCAGCTTTAATAGACATGTACTTGCATACTGTACATACCCCGGTGTTGACTAACTGTAATCCCTAACCTATTAACAAATTCTAAATGTAAATTTAGCAAACACTTAGGATGGATTACAGTAGTTTCCAAACATATTTGGGAAAGAACTCTTTGGCTTCAGAACCTTCATTTGTGTATTAACAAGTTTACTGTGTGGTCTAATGCTCCTCACCCATTCATTGTACAAACATGTTAGCCCTACACTACTGTCCTACTGTACAATAGGTCACAAGAAAGCATGCCATAATATCCCCGTTACAGCAGAACTTTCTATAAAATGCAGAGAATGTAAATTGCTGAGGTCCCAGGTATCTGGGATTATTTCAGCATTGTTGTTCGTTTTCATTGTGATCCCTCAAGCATACTCATTCTGTGAGTTACTGTGGACTTTGAGCATGTATGCATGTATACTGTACAGTACCAGTAGTCCTCTTAAGACTTTTAAGTCAGCCAAGAGACTGTCTGGACACAAAACCAAACAACTTGATCCTTCCTGACCCCTGTTTCCTAACATTGAGACTGTAGCTAGGAGATCATGATGGATATTATGTGAAGTGAAAGTATCATGAGTCACTTTGAAAGAAAAAGTACTATGTACATATGATCTTGGTCAAAGGTTGAGGAAACGATCTACTGTACACAGTTCTAATAAGCTATGGTAGATCGGATATGATATGATAGATGGATATGATAGAGTGCGTATATAGGTGATAGGTAAGTGAGGAGTGATGAATATGAAAAGAACAAATTTGATCTATTTATTAGCATAGCGGGGAGCAGTACCTACACTGGTTATTGAAATCTAGGCCTATTGACAGATGTAAACAAATCTATCTAGTACTGTAGTCATTGCAACGTAGTAAACCCATTCATTTCTTGCATAAACCTTACTCAGTAGTTCTAAAGAATCTTAACGGAAGGCCAGATATGTTCTATTAACCTGTGCGATAATTTGCTTCACATTGACAGCAAATTTCACAATCCAAACGTTCACTGGTTCAGGAATTCTCCAATGAAAATATTCTTCCCTTTGTGGGGTTAAGATTGATGTATGAAGATTGATGTATGTAAGATTGAAGTATGAAAGGTACCATGAAAATGGCACTAGCTCTGAACTTCAAGCCTCCTCATGGCATGCATTCGATCTTGATGGTCTAAACAATCTTTTATTGTGTTTGGCTTACTAAAATTATATGGTAAATAATCATGTCATGACAATGTACTGTATGAGTCTAACACTTTTTTGACATTCAGCATTCGGCTATTTGTAAGCTTGGTATGTGCAACAGCACGCTCATGTAAGACAGGGGCATATGTATGGATGTTTCATAACAAGACCTTGGATTTGACCTAGGCTGGTCCGTATAACCAGTTAGGGGGAAATCTGTCTGAGCAGAAGGGCTTAACATCGTTGTAGTCTTCGACCCCTAGCCTAAGTAACATTAATAATATTATTAGGCTAATATACAGTAGGCAGTCATCAGATCTTAGTGCTTACCGGCTTAAAATATTAGACTACATAGTTATTACAAGAAACCAGTCTTGTGGTAAGAGTGTTTTATGCTTTATCGAAAATACCACAAAGGATAAATGTACTTACATTGTTAATTTGTTGGCTGTGAGTTACAATATTCTTTCACTTTCTCAGACCACCAAAGGGTAGGATATATACAGTAAGCTTTAGTTAGTAGCAACAAATTGCCCCAACTCCCAAGTCAACGAAAAACGTCTCGAATTTCGTGATAGCTTGCAGTCTTTATTAAATATCGTGTTAGAAGTTGAAAAGGATATCCGGATTCTCACTTGCGGTGGAATGATACTGAAACAATTAGAAGTATTAATGAATCACCCAACCGCATTTGAGTGACCCACTGCCCCTGTGTACATACATACGCACAACGTATCACAATGGCACAAATGCGCGAGATAGCCAAAACTTCATTCTATCAGTAATGTGTACAATAGAAGCTGTGTACGGTAACGGCAACACTTCCGGTTTACTAAACTTATTATAATAATAATGGCGCTAGTCAGATTTTAGATTTTCAGATTTAGATATATATATATTGTAGACAAGCAGAACAATGCATTGCCCACGATAATCTCGAAAGCAATTCGTTTTAAGGTTTGAGGAACATCATAAAGAGCGGAGACGTAAAGCTTACCGAGTTTTTCTTAAGAACTATTAAGAAATATACCAATCTTAAATGAAATTAGTGGCCGACAAATAGCGAGGCAATGAGATTAACCTCCTATGTATACAGGCCTAAACTAATCTAACTGTGTTGGAAATTTTGCTGACAACTTTTAATTACAATTGCAGGAAATTGCGTGACAATTGAAGAAATTTTAAATGGGCCTGAATTAGAAATAATTTTAATTGTACAGCACATCACATATAAGATTGTCACCAATTTATTCCGTATAGATTATGTGGTATCATTTTGCAAGTAAAATTCCCTTTTCTTTCGAAAAATACTTCAGTGTTGGAGACGTAGTTTATTATCCTTTTGACACGGGATGGCAATATGTTGCAGTGCGGCTCACTAAAAATCTTCACCCTAAGCACACCGTTTGCAACTATGGTATTGGCCTCCGATATATATAAACCGACATATCATGTTTAGCGTTACTAAAAGAACGATTGATTAAAGTTCTACGATAGAAAGGCGCTTACATTTTTCTATATATACGTAATCATATTTCTTCATATTTAAAATCAATTACGTTTAATCTACGAACAATAATGAATGGGGAAAAAAATCTCTTTGTAATGGTACAACGAAGATTTATCGATCGATAACAATGAATCTAAAACAGGTGGTGCACAAGCGCATTGTTTTAGGTGTCGAGAGCCTTCACTGCTTTTGGGTGTTCCCGATGTCATCATTACAAAATGATTTAGCATAGCGTAAATAACTCATACAATATTTACAAACTCTGAGTGTTGTTAATTAAACCGAGCAATAGCATTTACATATCACGTCAGCAAGAGTGTTGTAACGTGAACTGAATCTACACGAGGAACGATCGTTATTGTTGTGAAAATAAAAATGGATATTTCACTAAATTTGTATCTTTTGATTGCCCTGTGTGGGCTCCTGCTTTGTCAACAAACGATTGGGCAGAGAAATATTCCAAACATTGGCCGTAAGTTAATTTTCGTTGTTGTTTTTATCTTTTTATACTTCTAATTTAATATTGTCTTTTTTAAACACTTTGCCAGACCCGCTGAGAACGCCAACATTATTAGACTATATGTATACATGCACATAGGCGTAGGAGGCAGGGGGCTTGGGGGGCTGCAGCCCCCTACCAAAAATTGTTATGAAAATTCGGGCAATATGCTGAGAATTTTTCGGGCACCCACTGAAAGAAAAATAATTTGCAATGTGTTTTTCAATGGTTAAACTTATATTATTATTATCATTGTAACGACTTCCCCAATAATTATAACCAATATGGAAGGGTAATAACACGGAAAATGATTGTATGTTATTGGCATGTGATGTAATAACCGATGAATGCCAATATGATATGCACATTAACATGTTGAACGCGCGCGGAGCCGGCGCGAAAAATTGTGGTTGTTTTTTTGTAAGTCCTTACAGCCCCCCAAATCAAATTAGGCTCCTATGCCTATATACATGCAGTTCTTCTGATAAAATTTCATACTTTGTCGTAGTATAAATATTAAAACTACAGTGACATAATCATCACATACCCTATATGCACATGTGTATCATGTAACAGGCATAGCCTATATTCCAATCTTTTTTTTCAAAATAACTTCACCCCGTCACCGGTTCATACATCCATTCATTTATTCATTCATTCATGTATCCATTCATTTTTGTTCATTCATTCAGTCATTAATATGTATTCATTCATGCATTCTTACACCAGTCCATTCATTCATCCATCCATCCATGATCCATCCATTCATTCATGTATTCATTCTTCCGTACACTAATTAATTAATAAATATATATGCATTCATTCTTGTATTTATTCGTCCGTTCGTTCATTCATGAATATATTAATTCATTCATCTATCCATCCATTTATTCAGGTTTCCACTCGTTTGTTCACTAAATTCATTCATTCTTGTGTTTATTCATCCGTTCGTTCATTCATTATTATATTAATTCAGTTATTGCTATATTCATTCATTAATTGATTCATTCAATCATAAATATATTCATTCATTCACATTTTGTTTTTAACTTTCACTTCTTAGCAGAGGGAAATAATCCTCCTGCGCCACCAACTGCAACTAATCGAACGACACTGGTAGGGAGGCTTGAATTTAAGGAGCAGATACGGGCACCAGGGCATCCGAGATTTGTCAATGGACGCATCGAGCCTCAAGTAAGGAGAAGGTTCATGCTTCGCAGACGAGAATTTAATCTTCCGGCGTTAAACCCCTTCTTCACAAATGGACAACCAACAAGAACCTTCACGAGAGTGTAGATGTGAGGGGAGTGAAACTACTTCGCAGATCGCACAAATGTCTAAACTCCAATGTAGAACTGTTCGGCAAGGATACAGTATATGTGCATTCCGGTAACTAATAAACAATTAAACAATAAAACATTTTAAGAATATCTAAAGTACGAACACTTCAACCTTTTGAAAAAAACTACGGCCCAGTTAAGGAAAATGGTAATTTTTAGTTTAGTTCATATTATTTTGAAAATATGGCATCCTCTTTGGAAAGAAGAAAATACTGATAATTTCTTTTGAGAGACAGTGGGGACCTACGAAATTAATTATGCAGCAGAGAGGATTTCAATATTTGTAAATATTACAAGCAGTGATATATTCTGAAGTAAATAAACATGTATAAATTTAATTGGATAATTAATAATTAGTACAGCATATCGGAAGGAAATCAGGGGTAAATCAAGGATATGAAAATGGATGGGGTATGGCCATGAGGTCGTTGAAGTCGACTCCCATGTCGGGGGGGGGGGTTGAAAATGTTATACATTAGCTCCATAATTAGGTCTATACACTCACTGTTGTGCTATAATTACCACTGTGTTTTTTTTAGGGGGGAGAGAAAGGGGTGCACAATCCCAAACCATGGATCCGCGCTTGAAAACTGATAACACTGAAAGCCTACATGGAAAATGACGATACAGATGGTAAAGAGAGGAGGGGGTCAATTGTTGTGAAAATCAACGTTTCTGATTAAAAAAATGTACAGAGTTAATTAATGGTCACTGTTCTAAAAAAGCATATTTGTAACGTGTGAACAATACATAGGTGTTTACAAATTCAGGCTGCATACAAGGTTGATAATGTGTGTGTGGTCGGGGGGGGGGGGGGGGAGGTGGAACTGGAACAGGAGTAGAGAGAGGGGTAAAGTCGTAATGTTAGCACGATTTTGAATAATGGGGTAGGGGAGGGATAAGGCTGAGCTTAAATGTAATATGGGAATTGAGTTTTACTAACCACTTTCCTCTGAAATGATTGATTGGTCACGTGTTCTTTTTCGATGTTAATTTTAACTTTTCTCGTAACTTGTATATAGGCCTACTATTCAGCCACTTGGTAGTACATTGTTAATTCCAAAGGTCTTAATTTTTGCCAACAATTTTGAACAAGCAAATGCCAAGGATTAGTTTCAGATTTCTTTTCCAGCAAACAATAATTTAAAAAAGTATGACGTAATAACATTGAGTATAGTACCGTTTATTTTTGTAGCCAAATCAGCGGAAAGAAATTTTGTTATCAGTACCTGCAAAAAATCTAGTTTCAGAGTCACAACATCGGCTTGCTGATATATAGTAAAGGCTGACAACTGAATGATTCTTTCAATAAGAATTCCTTATAATTAATTAGGGCACTAATGTGACTTGAAAACTCAATTGGCATTTTTCATTTAGAAATCGTTTTCCTCCTCAGTTTATAAAGGTTTCGTGTTAGACTAACTGTATCACTATTCGCTTGTACTATTGTACAATACACTCAAGAATTGCATCTCTAACGAACCTCTTAAAAGTCTTTGCAATCTGTATAATTAAAAATAATAATAAGCAATTCTTCATTTTTATTCTCTGACATGCTTTATTACGTATGAAAGAAGGAATATATTTATATTCAATTATTAAACATTTCATGTTTTGCTTTCAGCCTTGTCTCAGAACGTCTGATAGAAACGGAAAAGTCGTCTTTTCAAATTAAAGGTTAAACTCTTAAGCTTAAAGACAGACAGAAGATATGAGACAATACAAATAATAATAATAAGCAATTCAGCTATTCTTCATTTTTATTCTCTGGCCTGCATTACTACATTATGATAGAAGGAATATATTTATATTCAATAATTAAACATTTCATGTTTTGCTTTCAGCCTCGTCTCAGAACGTCTGATAGAAACGAAAAAGTCGTCTTTTAAAATTAAAGGTTAAACTCTTACAGACAGAAGGTATGATACATTGCAAATTACATCCGTCCCGACTTCGTGCTTGCTATGGCATGGTATACTCAGACGCATATCCAGGAATTCTAAGTTTGGATCGCCATCAACAATTTACGCCTGGGGCGGGGGGCACAATGCTGGTGCACTGTAACTTATATAGTTTTTGTACACATCATGGTTGCACAGATGGGAGAGGGAGGGGGCACAAATTGGCACGGCCACACTGTGCCCTGTCTGGTTGCAGACCTGACAGCACTATATTTGCGTGGTGAACTATACCTAAACTATTTTAATTGAAGAAGAAAAAAATAATCTCCACAGGTCATTGCATGACTTATACTGTGTAAGCTGTTGTAAGTCTTTTGCACAATGATATTTTACCCTTCTTATATTAGAGATTCAGAAGAAAAGGAGTGTAAAACTATGAAGTTTAGTCTTCTGATCGTTTTTTTTTTCTGCAAGAAACATGGCAGCAATAACATATTTAAGAGGAAAAGCAAACTGCAAATTAATACAAATTCTATTGTGATACAATTTCCGTTGGTAGAGATATGAAAGTAATAAACAATATATAATATTGGCAATAATAGAAAGAAACACAAACTACTCTTTACCTACCGTAAAACCACGTTTCGAATTGTCCTGACCCTGTTGGCGGCGCTATTTGTAAATAGAAAGTAACTTTGCATGCTAACCCACACAATTTAAACAATAGTTCAGAGGTCTCTCATATAGTTTATCATAGATATTCGGGAAAATACAAAACACCGTACCAAAGCCGCATATGCTCATCTGATAATCACTTGGAGAGAACTGATAATTATCACAGCCCTCAAATTATCGAATCATGAATATTCAAACCCTCTTTGTTGGACTTGATTTGGTGAGATTTTAAACTCGGAGTTGCACGCATCGTCATAATAATGATTTCTGATGCTCAGAATTGATGTCATATTGGACACCACTCAAAGGCTGCTGTGCATAACTAATAGAAGGGAGTCGAAACTGCCAGAAAATTACTTTAGAAAAACTTTTAGCAACTTAAGCCTGCTAAAATTAGGGTGTAATTACTGATGATATTTAACTTTGAGCTCATGATCCAAGTTTACACTGTTTACACTCGTCCCGAAACTTGTAACAAAATCTTATCTACCTTTAAGTGACGTCACTATAGATTGAACTTTCTGAACTGCATTGTGTCTGCTCATCTGATTGAAAATAGTGTACTTAGCATAACCATATTTAACTTACCCAATTAAATGTTTCTAAATAACCTTAATTATCTTTTTGTATATCATCTTTATGTATCGTTGCTTTACATCTGAACAATACTTTCTTCGTGCTTTTGATGATTAAATACAAGGCACTTGACATCCGCGGATTCACTGACATTTGTCAATTTGAACCCAAATCTCTTCTTTTGGACTTTGTACCAATGCGTGGACGCTTTCCATCACCTGGCCATCAACAAGAGTCCACTTGAAGTTCCCTGTTAAGTATCGCCATGAACACGGTCAACTCGTAATAGGCAAAGCTATATCCAGGGCAGATACGACCCGGTAAACCAAACTGCTGAAACGCAAACTGGTGACGACCTTTGACATTTTCAGGGCTGAATCGATCTGGGTCAAATCTGTCAAGTCGACGTAATGAACAGCAAAAGTAAAGAGGAAAAGGACAAGAATAAAACTTCACTTGCAAGCAGCGGGAAGTTAACTTTTCAGAGCGCAGCACGCGGTTTGGGGCGACTTCTTCAATGCCTTTAAGTACACTGTGGCATTTCAAGATGAGAACATGATACGGTAAACCATAATAGAATAATACATCTAGGTTTGCTAAAATGTGAAGATCCTGCTTATTCATACATTATTTTATTATAAAATCAACAAAGAAATACTTATTATCTAAAATTTATTTCATCTATATAAATCTTTTACAGACATTTCAAAATAGATATAATGATTATTATAAGGCAACTCCAGTTAACACTGATAATACAAAGTATTGGCAAGAATGTTTTAGTACTGTTCATGAAAGATGGAAGCACCTACATATAAGTGATGATTTTATAGTATATTGCACATAACAACTAATGTAATAAATATGATAAATAACAAAAAGAGTTTTCTTTAAGTCTGTACAAAACTGTTGGGTTGCACCAATGTGGGTGAAATCAAAGCTGATATCTGAATTCATCATTCTACAGTAAGAGTGAATATCCCTGATTCATGTTGTTTGATACAAAGTTAACATAGACAGTTCTTTGTAATACCATGGAGCTATAAACCTGGGATTTATAGCTCCATGATGGTAATACATACTTTCAAAATAAAAATAAAAATAAAATAAAACTGTTAGCAAACTGCTTATCCACTAGAGGGCCTGTGTAATAGAATGTGTAAAAGTAAGTTGGCCTGACGTTTCGATCCTAGCAGGATCTTCTTCAGAGGCTAAAATAAATACTTTGTAATAAAATCTGTTAACTACAGTATCGGCAAAGTGGAGGCAGCCAATACTGTGGAGGAATTCTGTTCAGTTTAAAGGCTCATCAAGTAAAATTCAAATTTTGCTATAATTAACTCAAACTATTAAGTTCGTTTTCATTCTAAACCAGTGAAACAGATCTTCATGGTGTGAAAATCCTGTACTATAACACACACCACCAGAACATAGAAATGGAGGGAAAATAAAAGCTCTCTACCCATATTTTCTTAATTTATGCTATATCAAATGTCTCAATTTTTGTTTTTTTCTTGATGACTCCTCAAATATTAGCTGTCAACTCTCATTATATAAGATAAATATGGAAGATCTTGCACATGTTCAATTTATGTTGTTGCAGGCTCAGAATGGAGGAAATCTTTGTGGGCCTTCTAGATTTTGGGTTGTCATCGATGTTTTAGCTAAGTCTAACCAGAGAGCAGCTCCTCGGTCTAACTTCTCTTTACATACATGACGTCCTACCCTCTGTACTGTTTTCTGTCCAATGTCGCTTATAATAATAATAATAATAATAAATTACACTTATTTAGCGCTTAATACAGCGTTTCAAAGTGCTCAATAGCTTATCTATTTTCCTTAATGTTTTTTTTAATTTTATTATTATAACTGGAATGACTTGTATGAGAGTAAATATAGCCCCGAGCTGCACTGTATAACCACACACCTGTAACTCAAAATCTCCACTTAACTAGAAGGATATGTAAGCCTTGTTCACATTTGAGAACACAAGGAGGATCTGACCCTGCAAGGAGCAATCAAGAATGTACATGGATGCTCACACATATGGCGGGCCATCAGTCTCAATTCGTGGGGAATCGACATACACCGATTTAAATTTACGTATACCAATTTCTTTCTTTCGATTCATACCAGTTTCTAGCAGCTTAAATTTGACTTCTATCGATTTAATTTGACATATCATAGATTTAAACTGGTTAGATGTCGATTTACATTGACATATACCAAATTATTTTACATACCATCTATTTAAATTCAAATTAAGCTGCTAGAAACTGGTATAAGTCGAAGGAAATTGGTATATGTCAATTTAAATCGGTATATGTCGATTCCCCACGAATTGAGACTGATGGCCCGCCATACACAAACCCCACATTCGCAATCTCCCTTTCGGGGAGGTTCCTGACGGCCACAAGGGAGATCAATATTGCAGTGTGGACTCTCAGGGGATCAAGGCGACCCTCGATCACTGGTTACTTGACCTCATCACTCCCATTTACATAGACTCGCACCAGAAGTAATAAACTTACATACAGAAGCCCTCACTGTAGTGAATTGTAACCAATCATTGTAACCAATCATTGTGACACTTATGTGATTGCATGTTCTTTTGCTTGTCATCGATCCACCTTGCCTTCTCATATGTCGACCCATCCGGGGTCAGCTATTTGAAAACAGGATTCCTGATCCTCCTTGCATTCTCAAATGTGAACAAACTAAGCCATAAACTGAAATTTGTATGAATTGCATGCATTTATATACTGTAGATCATTATACCGAGTGGAATGTCCAAAACATTAGGTTTGTAATCTATCTAATAGGTTCAATAATTCAATAATATGAATAATGCTACAACCCTCACACCGTACAGCCTTTACTTCAATTTCTGTGAAATGATATGCTAACTGTGTACAAGCCTAACAGAACATTGAGATCGGCCGATTCCCTTACACTAGTGGTCCCCAGAGCAAGGACTGCTACATACGGCGACAGACAATTTAACTTTGCTGCTGGCAAGCTATTGAATGCACTGCCAAATAATATCTGTGATGCCAAAACATTAGCCACTTTTAAGAAATTACTTAAAACTCACTTTTTCTTTTAGGAATTTCACTGTAAATCTATATTGTTTTTAAAATAATTCCTTAGTATATATATATTTATTTTTATATTAATATTTAAGCTGCCTCCATTTTATTCTTCATATTCATATTTTAAGGGTTTTGTCATTTTGTTGTCATTGTAAAACGCCCTTGAACATGCTTAAGCATGAAAAGAGCGTATATAAATCTGGTAAATAATAAATTAAATACAAAATTGCCAATTAACAAGACACACCCTAATTGTAACTAGTCTGAGCATTCTCTTCAAAGTTCCTGATCAAATGGTGACCAAATAGGTTATAAAAAATAAAAGACAAAGTACTCAACAATATATTTTATTTTACTTTTCTTGTTTATAGCCCAATTTAATGTTTTACATTTCATTATTTATTTGTTAGTTTTTAGTCAAATTTAGCACCATTTTATCAATTGATTTATTTATGCAGCATTTTTGTCAATGTTTGTCATTAATATATTAGTTTTGCAACAAATGTTCAATTTTAAACTATTTGCTTTGTTTTAAGGTGCTTCTTTAATTTACCGCTGCACTGATGATTTTTTCATTCCTAATACTTTTTGAGCTTTGTGAATTGGGTTTCTCTTCTTCTTCTTCTTCTTAACAGTAACGTTCATGTCTCCTCTCTCTACGTCCATCTCAGATCCGACCAGGCTGTCACAGTTTGCTTCGCTCAATTTCCTCTGGTATTCCATCTCTTGCTTTGCCAAAGCAGCCCTCTGCGGAAATGAAAACGTATAATTCACTAGGTACTGATCATGCCCTGCAACGGGTGTGTATTTTACATATATACATACAAAATATTTAAATATGCACTATTTTATTACTTATACCTGCGACTCGAAACAAGACTATTATAAAATATGAGGTCTAACTATCGGGTACAGCTTTTCAGACCGATCTGCCATCAATTTCCTTTTTAGTTCATTGACAGGACTAACAATTAATGCATCATCAAGCACCTCCTAAGTTGAACTGAATAACCACAAGCCTGTAATTACTTTTAATCTCCACTTACTTAGGGGAGAGATAACAAAAGCCAAAAATTTGTTGGTGACTACTTTCAAGTTCATGCATTTATATACTAATAGATCATTACTGAGTGGAAGAATGTATCTCCAGCCTGAGCCCTCTGACCATACAAAATGATAAGGGATATGTGAAAAAAACAAGTTAAGGAGGTGCGATCTATGTAGGTTCATTTAAGTCATGTTGGTTGAAATTATAAACCACAAGAAAAGGGGGGTATTATGCAGACTACAGGAGGGGGATTTTATAAAGTGAAACAAACGTGATGTTAAAATAATCACAAACAGTAAAACACAAACATAAACATAAATGACTTGCACTCTATTCCTAATGCACTATAACCAGTGTGGCAATTACTCTTGTCACAAAGACTTGAAATCGCATCCAATGACATGAGAGCAGCTAGTTTTTCTGCTAATCACTTACAGTGGTGGAGCTAGGGGTATTGGTCAGGGGGGGGGCGAGAATGGTCTGTAGGGGCGCTTTGGACACTATCTAAGTGGAGCTCCACCCAGGTTGGCACGGAGCGTACAGAAATTATTTGAGTAAAGATACTCCCTAGATCGCCGGAAATGACCCTTTCTGTGACAAATGTCAATAGGTAGATGAGAGCGCAACAAAAAAGTCAATAATCGCGAATAAGTAAAACGTGGTAAAAAGCTGAAAAGGGCACCAGCACTGCAGTCCATTTGAGTCTGTCAGGGGGGGCATCCCCCCCCCCCCCCCGACTGTATGGACGCTCTGCCACTGAGCACTTAATGTCTCTGGGCTAGCAGCTGGCAGACAAAATGGTTGACATTAGTACAAAATGGATTGTACTTTCATAACAATAGTGCCACAACAGATGCATCACTCACCCAAAGAAAAATGACTTTTCAAAATGCAAAAACCTGATCCAAAATCTATATGCCATACAGCGCCATTTTTGATGTGAAGAGATACTTAAAAGCAGACCAATGAACTAAACATGGTTCGCTCTTTCAATAAAACAGAATGCTCGTTTCACAATGTTTGAATGCAATGCAATGATTGGCTAGATTGTTGTAGCAATGAAGCACATCAGAAAGCCTACTCGTATACACTTGAATATGAAACTGTTCTTATTTTATTGCACTTGCAAGTTAGGGACCTGTAAACATGGTGTATATAATTTACAAAAAAGGGCGATGTTTTAAAAATTGTCTTTCCATGTCACATATTATGCTTTATATTTAAAATCCTGTGAAGACAACCTAATAACTCACCATTTCTTGAATTCTCCTCTTTGCTGCACCCAAATCCTCTGTCTTATTAGTCTGTATAAGTAAAAACAAACAAAAAAGAAGAAAAGGAATGACAATTACTGTGAATGAGTTCTTAAAGCTTTCACTTTGAAATTGTATGAAAACACATTGTTACATTTTTCAAGTATCTTTCAAATCAATTTAATAAACAAAGGTGTAATGTTTTTCTTTCATGTGTAAATCACACTATTACATGAAAGTAGGACTTGAAGTTCTGCAGAGGATGGCTTACAATCTTGCATCAAAGCCATATACGTGCAAGACCTTCTCACACACCATTATAACAGTAATTACCCCTGCATGGCCACTGGTACCTTGTCACACACATGTACACAACACAGTGGCGGAGCGTCCATACACTCAGGGGGGGCGGATGCCCCCCCTGACGGACTCAAATGGACTGCTGGCGCCCTTTTCAGCTTTTACCACTTTTTACTTATTCGCGATTATTGACTTTTTCATTGCGCTCTCATCTACCTATTGACATTTGTCAAATTTTGTTGGCGATGACACCTATTTATTCTTCGTTTATCTGCAAATTAGCCAGGCCCGGAAAGGGTCATTTCCGGCGATCTAGGAAGTATCTTTACTCAAAAATTTTTTGTACGCTCCGCGCCAACCAGGGCGCTCTGCTTAGATAGTGTTGAAAGCGCCCCTACAGACCATTCTCGCACCCCTTGACCAATACCCCTAGCTCCGCCACTGACACAACACAGTGTGTACAATTCAGATAGTGGTCTCTTCTAGGGTACTACAGCTCGCCCCTTCTACCTGTCCCCTGCGAGGGAGGGGGGGGCATCTTAAAGCATGCAGCCATAATTTGGCAGTAAAAGTATCCACATTTGTTACTCTGTAGTCCTTAGATCACAAGTACATTTCATTAACCACTTGATCAGAATGCTATCAGAGGGTTACATATGTCCACATCATGTATGTTTTGCAATCACAGCACAACTAGCTGTATTAGCTATGATCATGGATGGTTTAACTCACAGCTGCAGCTCTGAACAACTATTTTACACAATTACTAGAAGCATGCAACAACCTATGAGCTAACTGTGATTTGAACAATACTAAGCCATGTCTCATGTAACCTTATCAATATATGAGTAGCAATGACATGCTGTACTGTATTACTCGTCTGTACCTTGAGAACAATACTTGGCAGAAGGTAAGTGTGCTTTCCCACTTCGTACACCGTTCCCCCCCCCCTCCCCTGCCCCCCCCCACCTGATGGCAACATGGACTTCTTCATCTAATGTTAGTTTAGTTAGTAGCTATGAAGATATATACTGCAAACAAAGTGTTGTCATCCTAACATGATTAGACTGAACTGCCAATCAGTTATAATTATCACTACATAACAGTTGGTCAGATGTAATACACAGTAGGAAGTCACACTGTATCCAGAACACACTATCACATGCTCAAGATGAGGCTGCTTATACAGTCACTTTTATACCCAAGTCACAGACTTCAGATTATAGAAACATTCTCCAAGACGCAGCCGTGATGGTAAATGTGAAATGTAATCTTACCACTGATCCATGCCGCAGTTCATTTTCCACTTGAAACCCAAAAGCTAGAGGTCCACAAAGCTTTCCTCTCTTCTGAGCCTGCAACAACAACAACAACAACAAATAGTGCAAGATCTTCCATCTTTTGTCTTTATTTAACATTGCTGATTTAATGAGAGTTGATGTAGTATTGTCTAAGAGTGAACTGAACACAGGACAAAATTATATTTCAAAATGGATTCATTTTTTATAAATTAATCAGTCACTTTTTAATTATAATATAAGATGTCCTCTTCATACTTTTTTTCCCTTTTTGTGAAGAAATCAGGCTTTACTGTAAAAAAATATGATAAATTAATGGAAATCTCTTACAAGGTTGCTGACTGTTTTTGATACCTCTTCTCTCCTGGTCTTCAGGTTGTTGTTTTATAAATTCTAAGACTAACCAATAAAGGTTCTTTCAGCATCATATGGACAACAACGAAGAGTAAACCAAGAAATAATCTGCCCACCAACCTCCCCCTGACCACTGATCCCTGCATCCTTGAAATGTACAACACCTCTCCTCTCTCTTCTATCAAAATTCTAAGAAAATAATTTGAAATATATATGTTTACCCTTACCGAAATCCCAGATCTGGCTTTATATCTGGTTTAATCTCACCATATCAAACCTCTATATGGCAATATAAAGCCGGATATAACTTGATATACAGTTATTCCAGATATACAGATAAAGTTTTATCTGGCCATATAAAGCCAGATATAACTTGATATACAGTTATTCCAGATATACAGATAAAGTTTTATCTGGCCATATAAAGCCATATATAACTGGATATGTAGTCAATCCAGATATGCAGATTAAGTTTTATCTGGTCATATAAAGACAGATATAACTTGATATAGAGTTAATCCAGATATGCAGATAAAGTTTTATCTGGTCATATAAAGCCAGAAATAACTTGATAAACAGTTAATCCAGATATGCAGATTAAGTTTTATCTGGCCATATAAAGCCAGATATAACTGGATATGTA
>KN884408.1:17536-35950 GCA_000934455.1 Apostichopus parvimensis
AAAGTAACAAAGGAAATAAATCGTTTTTGATAAACAAACAGTCAAGACCCTAATTGTTGGGGAATAATTTTTGTTGCTTTGTTGAGAATAAATTTAATATAACAGCTGTAATAAAGTTGTGGATTGGACAGCGTTGAACTTTATTATAAAACTGGACAGCGACTGAACTTTATTGTAATACATGCACTTCTCTCAATACAGATATGGAAATTTGACCTCTTATGGTGAAATCAGTAAACGGTAACATTGCAATATGAATGATACCTAATCGACTGACCACGGCTATTAACTCTATAAAGTCTAACACCGTGATAATCACCTAACCTAAAATGTCATAAGAGGTTCTTTTAAATGGAGGAGTATTATAAAGAAAGAGTTGAAATCCAGAGATGACCTGTAATGATATATAACATATGGTATCACTAAGTCTATGTAGCTTATACCCATTAAATAGTATGCCAACAATGTCTAGAATATGTCATAGGCTCTAGTAAAAGTATTTATTCATAACGAATGAACATACTGATATTAACATAAATTAACCCCTATATAGGAAGACGATCTTTGTAATGAATGTATTAAGATACGGAGATTAACTCCTTAGGAACTAGTTATATGCAAATTATAAATGCAGCTAACGTACAATAACTCTCAGAAACTAGGATTGTAATATTTTCATATGTGTATTAAACCCCAGAAAAACAAATACAGCAACGATAACAACCAATCTGTGTATCGTAACTCGCAATATCATTTTGTTTTAATATGTAATTTCTATAAAGCGCTATGCAGGTACTAGTCCGTATATATACATCTTCCCCGACCTTATGGTGGCTATCATGAGCTTCTCCTCACCATCTACTATGGATGTGGTAATGCACCATGCATCGTCATCAACTGACATTGTTGTTAGTAATTGCTGACCATCTCGACTGTATTGTGTTAGCACAGTGTTCAGCTGCCTATCATCTTCCCATAACATGTAGATGAACCCTCCCATGTCTATGCACACACTGTAAGGTCTTATGTCAGTTCCACTTAGATTTGGTTTGGTGAATTTATACAGCACCTTACTCCCTGATGTCACCATGGTAACTGCATATGAGATCCTACCAGCATAGTCACAGATCAGAAGATTACCGTCGTGGACAGTGATAGCATCTGATCCCATGATTTCATCAGGTAGTAATATGGTGTGACTGTAATTCAGCTGATAATCAAATACATACACTTCTCTGCTGCTTGTACCAACGATTTCATTCTTGGCGGGATTCGTGGTAACAGAGAACACAACCCTACCCTCTGGCCACGTCTTAACCATATCACTGATGTTCTTCTTTTGGTAAGAAGAGTCAGAAATATTATAAATACCGATTTCATCCGGTATGCAAACTGTAATGACATTGAACCCCGGCAAATTACAACAGTAACGATCTGCCCAACTCTGAAATCTCTCATTTCTATTTAAAACAATCTGATTTAATATTTCTCCTTTCATATTAATGACAGTGATGTTTGATTCCTCTTTTGATACCCTACCAGTCGTAACGATATTACCATCGCTACTTATACTTGTCATACCGGTGATCCAGTAACCTTTAGCTTTGATTCCCGGAACATCAACAACAGACTCTGCGCTTTTTGTAATTACAACTTTATCAGATATAACTTTTGTTATATCACTGATGACAAAATCAGATAAAGATTCTAACTCTGGATATTCTTGTTTCATTTCTTCGATCATAGGTTCACTGGCTGCTCTTATGTCGGGGACACACTGTGCGTCTGTCCAATCGTCATTACATGCAAGAATGGAAGAAGACGTTGCTGATAAGTTTTCGAATCGTTTAATAAGTTGCTTACATTTATTTAGTATTTCTTCACATTCGTTTTTGTTTTGATTTGTAAGAAGATCTTTAGCTGTTGTCAAGGTATTGAAATTAATATCTAACTCCCCGAGTTTTTGAAAGAATTCACCCTCAATTTCTTGACGATTTTCCTTAAATTCTTTCAATTCCTGGTCATATTTTACATCGGTACTTTTCATATTTTCTTGATGTTTCATGATCAAGCGGTTCATTTCCTCTTCATGTTTAACAGTCATTTCACGTTTTTCACATCCTCTTCTATTTTCTATGTCAGCAGCTCCCTTTTCACGTTCATCGTTACATTCGGCAAGTTTATCCTTTATTTTCTTTGCCTGTTCCTGGTGTTGACTTGTCAACAACTTTGTCTTTTTTGTAACATTTTCATTCAATTTTACTAGCGCCATTTGAACCTTCTCGGGTAACACGTATAGTTTAGTCTTGTGCTTGCTTAGTTCAGCGAGGTTCCGATTCAGTAATGTCCTTTCTTTCTGGGCTAGGTCAGTAACATCTATGAGATCGTGACCTTTGTGCTTACTGTGAGTGCAAACTAAGCAAACTGGTTCATTTTGGCATGTACCACAGCACAATTTGGCTGGTTCTTTGATATGAAAATGGCACCTGGGATCTTCCGTCATTGCAGCTATTTCCTCCATGGTTAGGTTCTTAGCTGCCATATTTTCCAATTTCAGAGTGCTTGGTTGGTGATCAGTAAACATTTTACTACTGATATGAACCTTGTAACATTCGTCGCATAAAAAATCTCTACACTTAAAACAGTAAGCGGAACATACCACATCCTTTAAACAGCTCACACACTGCTTCAAATCTTTCTTTTTCGAATGATTTATGCAATTCTATGAACTCGAGCATACTCTTCATATAAAAATCAGTCTTAAAGCCGTCCAATCCATCCTCTGGTATACAACATCGCTGTTTACAAAGTGGACATTCAATTGTCCCATCATGGCTGGCTTGAACAACTTTTCTCAAGCAATCGTTACAGTATCGATGAAGACATGGTAACAGTTTTGGCTCATTAAATTGATCCAAACAAACAGAGCACTTGAAGAAGTTTTCTGTCAGGCCCTCCATGAAAGGGCTCCAGGTAGCCATGTTGATGAAGGTTGTTTACTTTCACTTGAAAAAACTGTACTCAGTTACGTCACAATCTGTAAAAAAGTGCAGGAAAAGAAAGGAAGGGTTTAACAAATTATTATTTATCCCTGTATTTCATAAAATATGAATGGAAATGCAAACAATCATGCACAACCCATTCAAAATGATCTGGACAGAGAAGTGCTAAAACATTTCTGGCCAGTGTTTAACTCGTCCTTCATCTCCAAACTTTTGAAGAAAGTTGTGGATGCACAACTTTAGCGACACTAGCATACCAATGTTCTTCACGAACAGTTTGGACTTCAGGATGTTGCATTGAAGTAGTTTGAGTCAATATCTGTCCAACCGATTTCAAACAGTTTGCATTAATATTGAGCTTTCGGATCTGGGATCCGTGCTTTGGCTCAAGCTATTCACTATACAATCGTACATAGTACAACTTGCATTACCATTTCTATTCGGACGACACACATATTTACCTTTCACTCAAACCTGTCAAATCGTGGATGACAAGCAATAAACTGAAAACTGAAAACTGAAATAAATTGAAAAGATTGAAGTAAATCATAATCTGAAAAACCGTCCCAATGTATTGTTGAGGGCGGATGGAGTTTCAATTAAATCTGTATCAGCAGTCAAAACTTGGAGTTTATCTTGATACAACTCTTAAAATGGATGCACATGTGAACCATATTTGTAACAAGCCTACTTCCAACTTCACAATATTGGTCATATATGCCGAATACCTCAGCATGAATGCAACTATCTCACTTATTAATGGTCTTGTTACATCAAAACTGGACCACTGTAATTCACTAATGTATGTTCTGTCAGAAACCCAATCTCAGAATCTTCAGCCTGTACACGGCATATGACGGCAGTGGCGTAGCTAGGGGGTGTCAAGGGAGGCATGTGCCTCGGGCGCTGGGTTTAGGGGGGCGCTGAAATGGGAGAATGAGAGTAAAAAAAAAATAAGCACCTTTTAGAAAAACATGACGAAATTGATGTATGTCGTCAGGCATGAATGGGGGGGGGGGCTGTAACAACTTGCCCGAAAAATATAACAAAAAATTTTATTTTTCTTTCACTAGTTGGGGGGAGGGCGCAATTTTCTACTCTTGCACCAGGGCGCCAAAACCTCTAGCTACACCACTCTATGGCGGTATGCATAAGTACCAGGACATCCAAGTTTTATAATATCACCCCAGTTCTACAACTATTTCACTGGCTTCCTATGAAAGCTTGTATTCTACTTAAGTAAAAAAGAGGCCAATATTGTCCAATTTCACTTCAGTTAATTGAATTTGACTTAAGTAAAATGGAATTCTACTTAAGTGGATGAGCATTTCACTTAAGTAAATTGAATTCTACTTAAGTAAAATGGCATCTTACTTAAGTGAAATTAAATTCTATTTAAGTGAAATGGAATTCTACTGACGTCGAATTCAGTTCTACTTTGTGTGGGATTGCAAGTGGGAATGTATTTCACTTATTAGTAGAATTCAAATTTAGAAATTAAGAATCAAGTGATGTTTTACCCTTTCCCTGTAATAACAGGTGAATTCTTGCAGGAATAAAGCCAGGTGGCAGGTAATTTAAATTTCTATGCCTTTATTTACTAATATCAGACATAAGTATATTTTCACGGAATTCATTATACAGATAAGATAGAAAATGAAGAACGGAAGGACAAACAATTATTTACAATTACAACTGTGAGAAACATCTGCCTATACTATTATTTACCAAACAATTAAAGACTATTGTTTTAATGAGTAATACCAACTACCACCTACATAATGGCATGTATTTATCTAGTTAACATATATCAGTCCTCAATGAGGCAATTTGCTACATACGTGGTGAAGACATAATTACTACAAAATATAAACATATTGACAAGTTTATGTGGACGACTTACCGAATTTATAATGAGGATACAATGACACAATCACATATTTTGCTCTCGTTTCACATCTCAGACAAGAACACATTGAAACGGATTGAAAGTATCTTTTTTTCTTCAAATACCAAATCGATATAAATCAGAATATGTGCACACCAGTTTTCTTACCATTCTCAATAAATTTGAGAGAATTAATGTTAAGTTAAATTGTTTTCATTATATATAGAGTCTTTAGTTCTATATTTGATCTGCTACACTTGTACTCTTCTGTTCTACATTGGATCTGATACGTAATTCCTGTTCTGATATTTTCATATTTTGTGTGTGTATCTGCTCTTCTGTTTCTTTGTTTGTTAATTCCTTCCTTTATTTACATGTGTCAAGAGAATTCTAACATACCTACTATATCCCCCCACCCCCATTTGACTGGGGGAAAAACTATAATGATAGATAATGTCTGAAAAATTATTTCAGAGATCCCATTACAGTCACAAACTTTGTTTCCTTACAAGTAATAACAAAGCAACTTCAATATAATAGCCGCAATCAAATGTTCACAGAACTATAACAGTTTCAGAAAATAGGTCTAGCATTATCTGTTGAGAAGATCCCTGAATGTTACTTAATATAGTAATACAACTAATAATTGTTCTGGTAATCCCTGAATGAGATGATTTAGCTCAAAGGGTAATCCCCATGTCTATCGGTCACGTGATACCTTTGTCACGCAATATGTATGAACGTTTATATTGCCTACTCGTACGTTTACTAGCCTACTTCCTGGTAAGCAGTTACCTTATAATTACTCGAATAAAATAGTTAATCATGAACATGTATAAATGAATGCTTATAATAAAGGGATAATAATCACTTGGGAACATGATGCATTGTCTATCATTGTCCCAAGTGACTAAACAACCGTCATGTTTGGATGATTCTTACGTCCTTTTTCTCAATACTTGTTCGCTTGGAACGTGACAAACACAACCTAACACAGTCATGACTTAACATAAGGCTTCGGCTACAAAGAAATTTACGAATGAAATCGAAATGGATCGTTTCGTGCTCTAATCAAATCAATATTACACAAGAGGCATAATGTATGCACCCTACGATATTCTTCATCTATATAACTTTGCCTCTATCAGCATATCAGACAGTATGGTGATATATACAAACCTGAGAACGAAAGAGTAATGTCAGAGGTGTGATGTCGGAGGTCCTGTTAGTGTTACAATTACATCTACAGTCATAAACTTTTTGTTTGCATAGAAAGGGAGAGTTGTTTGGCATATGCGCCCTCTATCCTCCGAAGTCTGATATCATATCACATCAATATTTGGGGGGGGGGGGTGGGGGGTGCTCGTGCAGTTTTGCCCACTTCATACGTATTTCATTTGTACTTTTACCTCTGACTTTTGGTTTCCCATGACGAGGCTTCTTACGTTCCAAAGTTATTAAATATGCAATTAGCAGTATAGGATTTGACAAGAACGTGCCCCACTGATGTTGTGCCCCCCCCCCGATTTTGTGCCCCCACCACTTTTTGGAAGCTTCCTACCCCCTGGTGGAGAAATCTCGGCGTTCCATGCACGTGGTAGCAATAAGCTTTTCACTCAAATTTTTTTGCACAATATGTCTTTGTGTGAAGTTTATTTACCAAGTAATTATGTTTGACCTTAACCTTGAAGAATAATTGTCTGAGGTTCAGAAATACCGTGACGATGCCCGTTTAAAGACGTTCTAGGCCTAGATAATAACATGACAATGTTTGTTGTAAATTCTTTGGATGCCTGTTATAATTTGTCAGATTAATCAGAAAAACAGTATTCTAAATATACAAAAGCTTCTCTCACTTAAGGGGGGATGCAATCATGCAATAATTGGCTCACGATTGTTTTTAGTACAGTTTTGCCTTATAAAATGTGAGTGACTTCGCATGAAGAAGTATGCAGCGCTTGTATTAAAGCACTTCTCTATGGCATATGGCTCTTCACTTCCTTTGGGTGGTGGTGTGTAATTTTGACCCTTTTAGTGGATTTTGAAATCGTCCTGGGAGCCTCCTTTCTTGTATAACGATAACTAGATGTAGAATGGTGCATTAATTTGTTTTATGAACTTTGACGCAGTCAGTGTTGACTCTCCTCGGTTGTGTACGCATCCTACTGCAAATACGACCGAACGATAGCTAGCAACTTTTGAAGGAACCACACCGTACCGCTCCGAGCTAATGTACTTGTGCCGGTATCACAACCCGCTCGTGTTCCCTCATTTTATCGAATTATCAGTGAGGGCAGAAGAAGAATGGTTGTTCGCTTTATCCCGCAGCAAAACATTTTCACGAACCTTATAGGCTGTACATCCTACTCAACAAGATGATAGCAGCTGGGCTTCAGAAGAAAGCTAACCTATGCATGACTAGGTGTTTCCATTACATGACCATTCACGGATTTTCACCCCTTTAAACAAGTTTAGCATATTGACTGGGTAACCACTGCTTTCTCGGAATAACCTCCTCATTTTGATGAATTTCTAAAAGCTTGTTGTAGTGACCTTCAGTCTCCCTATCATGTTACAAATTATCACAAACGTAAAAAACCCATGGAAAGAACTATAATTATTGTGCACGCCATTTCCCCGACAGACTACTTCGTTGCGAATACGGCACTATATAGGGTACTCTAATCGTGATATGGTTGAAAAAGAATAACGTCATGTGCAGATGGTTACATAAACGAACATGTATTTCATCTGTTAACTCCAGAGCAGTGTTTATAGATAAAAGGGCGTTAATTAAATTGTGAAACTTATGTGATCTGAACTAGTAGAAATTCTTACAAGATAAAGGTTTTTCCTCTGGACGACTTACACGTTTGGCTATTCATGCCACCTTTATTTTTCCAAATCAGACCTTTTATCGTTTTTACAAACTAGTGTCCGGAGTTTCGTCACTATATAAACCATCCTAGGCAAATACTTACCAGTAAACAAATTTGCTATCCTGTTCCTTGACCTCAAGACAAAAAGTGGACTAATTAGGTTATGTCAGTTTCTACGGTAATCTTTGCACCAGTCCTCCTTATTTTCACACCATCTGTGCTTCAAATTATGCTCTTTCCCCCTAAATGCAGAAAAGCAGTGATGGTAACCGATAATATGCTAAAACAAGCATTACATTGGGTCATTTAGCTCTTTCTTCCGACAATGGTTAACCTTTCCAGCGAATGTGTACTACGTATCTACTTGCGGTAGGCTACGGTATCTATAATCGCATCTTGCGCACAGCTATAGCATACACCCCCCCCCACCCCAACCCCTTTAAATGCAGCATTGACTGACTTACTAAATCCTCAAAGTAATATAGCCTCCCATCACTGGATAGCTGACAAGTTGGCCATGCATGGCACCATCAATTTTGCGTATTACGACCTTTTTCCTTTTTTTTGCTATGAGAGCCTGAAGTTTTCGTCATTTGTAAACAAACCTCTACTTATAGCAGTAAACAATTTTCGTACGCTGCTCCTGGAGGCCTAAAGTGGTCGAAAAATGCCTCAAGTGAACCATTTTTTGCATCATATGTACTAATTCATTCATGCTCTCCAACATCCAAGTCATACAAAAGAAAAATAGATGCTGATTGATAACATTTCAAAGGATGTTCTCCTGCTGACGTGCCTTTTTGGCACTTTTCCTGAGATGTGAGAACACCAGTTGGCGGATTGATTTAGACTTTGATACTAGGAGTATGCCACCTCATATAATTTCATGCAACGAGTTTAAGAAATCTCTTAAACTCGTTGATTTCATGCTGCTAACAAGTGTTAGTCTACTTTTTGTCTTCATTTCACATTGGAAAGTCAAAACAAACGATCGATTAACCTGTAATTAAAGCTCAACATATATGTACAAGTTTGACAAAGAAAATTGAATCCCGGGAGCTGAATTTTCAGTTTCTTGAGTCACGTTTTTTGTTGTTGGATAGGTTATGTTAGTATTATCTAGTTTTGCGAAATGCTTTATCAATATCATGACTGTGACTAGTAGTACTATACTATAGTAGTATGTATGTATGTACTGTTCTAGTAGTAGTACTAGTAACTAATACAAGGTCTAAGTACTAGTACAGTAATAGGCCTACCACGTTCGTAGCAAAGGCAGTGTTAGAATTTAACAACGTTAGGCTTTGGCTAGACTCAGCTTGTTAAATACTATTCCGACAAGGCACTTACTGGATGTGACACCTCTGCTAAGTGCTTGAATGAAATTAATCTTTATTAAGATTGGGGTAAGGCCTAGGCTAGTTGATGTTTGTCAACAAATTGGCAATGACAGGTACCGTAAATCAGCACAAATGCCAAGTAAGTTGGGTTACTAGCCTAGCTAGGCCTATAGCCTAGTATTAATACTTTGTACGTTAGGTCAAGGTCGGCTATATCTCTTATCAGCCTAACCAATGTTAGGTGGGTATAGAACAGCTGATTTATTACACGCAGTGATTGACAAAACCATGTAGTTCGGCTTCATTGCAGAATACCCCACAACACAAAGCTCCATGCTGTATAGCTGGCTACACCGCCACACAAACTAGGTAACCAAATTATCCTTCAGAAATTTCCCTTTCACACTACGGAAAAATCAAAATAAGAATGAGCATCTGATTACCTTGTAAGTGATATCACAAACAAATTTTAGTTTTTATTAGGTCTCATAGTAATAATATTAACAATGAAATGATCGGTCAGGTCGTTTATAAAAGGAATGGCAAAAATTTAACTGTCCTGATGGTGAAGCCAAAACAGGATAATACATTGAATTTAGTTTGTTTTTGGCATTTCTCCTGGTATTGAACTTTCCTATGCATAAAAGAACCGATGGTGTATCCACAACAGCATGATACTTATATTTTTTCTATATCTCTGTGTATTACTATACAGATGCCATAGCCAACCTCTGTGAAGGGTGTTGCTTCAAAGTTGTGGGTTATTCTGCCATTACTCTATTAGTTTGATAGAAAGCAGTTCCTTGACTCCTTCAGTATCCAATCCAGTGTACAGATCTATATTGCATTTATCTGGAATTTTCCAATCTGGAAAATTCCAATCTCACATTCATTTACATATCAGCAACTTACTATTGATTAAAGAGAGATGACTGTGATAGAATTTTTACCTTAACACTTAATGAATAATTAGCCTTTTTGTACAAATTGACAATTTTGCTGGCTGTCACAATTTTGAATGCACACCACACCTTTCTAATATTTTAAATCAACCAATCAGATCATCCCTATCATGTAACGTCAGACAGTAACAAACCGCCTGTTTCACTCATTTAATAGGTACATTAATGTACTATGTAGGCCTAAACTACAAGATGTAACTGAGCCATGCATTTTCCTTTACAGGTAAAATCTTCAAAGACTAGAAAAATAAGCTCTTAATAGACGTACAGTATACAAATATTCATTATGTGTATCGAAGCTTTCGTTAATATAAACAAGATAGCAAGCCTAACGCAGCTGAGTTTGGTCATCCAGATGGAAAATTTGGTTATCTCTGTCCACAGTACAACCATTAAAAAAGTGCCCCTGTAGGCCTACATAATATTCTTTTTAACTACAAACAAATGAGGAATAACATAAATTATATCATATTTGAGACCTTTGTCAATAATATAGTATTGTACATGTTTTCTGAGTGAGCAATAATTTGATAAAAGTCCCATAGTATCTCAACTGAACGTGAGATGGTGAAAGATTTTTGCAATGTTACCTGAAACATTCTTATGTCATGGTCATCTTAATTATGGACTTTGAAGGTGACTCTGCTGTACTGTAGGGTGTTCATCATCTCAAAGATCCAATAAATCTGACGAGATATATTGTTTTTTAAGCTTCTTTGAAATGTACTCAGAAGTAGATACCGTACCTTAAAGTCATTTGTGCACTTGTTTTGTGTTGTTGTTGCTTGTACATCATCATCATTCAGGAACTGCAGTAATCATAGAATATATTTCATTTTCTTATTTTCCTGTAGACTAACCTGAAATGAGTGCGAGGCTGGGTCAATGCTGCAGCAGATTACTGCATGTCCAACTGGAGGAATCATGGCAGAAGTCTGAGATTAGATTTGCGAGGAAGATTCAACGCTGCAAGGTATTCATCAAAGTCGAACAAAGTTCAGCGAGAATCTCTTATCCATGTTGACCAGTCCAACACTAAATCACCTGAGAATAAAGAAGAGTTGTTAAAGATCTTAAAGTCAAACATTTGTTCTCATAAAGGTTTGACATCTGTTTCCTTACCTTCCCATTACTTTTTGTTTTTGTTTTGTTGACAATGTCACTGTACAAAGCATTTAAGGTTACACAAATTTATACACAATACAATATTTACAAATATTGGGAAGAAAAAAAAAGGAAATTTTAACATTGTTACAAGCACTGCACAGGACCAACTAGAAAACATACGCTTTTCCATTAGCCAACAATTTTGGCAGAATTTTCAAATATAACATTACACAAAAAATTCAGAACACACTGGTTGAGAACAGACATAGCAATACACCTATTGAGAGTCAGGAAATAAATCATTCAGTTCAAAAACCATTTGAATTACAATATGTCGTGAATGACAGAGGTAACATGAATATTCAACAGTCATGTGAAATTCAAATTCACTTCCCCATGCTACTTATGGTACAGCTTAAACCCACATCTTCATTAATTTAGAACCTGACCATTTTTTAAAGTCTATCGTAATTTGTTCACTTTACAGTATGTATCTTTTTGATTGCCGCCCGAATCTTGTCATGCCCAATATTTTTAGTTCTCACAGACCGTGAGACCGACATGCATCTTCGATACCAAATTTTAGCAAATCGCAACTTAGCAAATTGCAAATTTGGCTGTTGGAATCTGTGAATCTGACTTCTCATTACACATTTAAAAGTGAGTTAAAATATGTGTGTGTGATCAAAAAATTTAAATGCTAATTTGTTCATGACATGTAAAAAGAGAAATTAACAATCTAAACATCCTGGTGAAATTTCCATTCAGTTCCTGCATGTGTGGCATTTTTTGAGATTATATAATGTTCAGACAAATTTTAACCTTGAAATAAACAATTGTGAAGAAATTTTGATACTCCACGAAATTTGAATTTAATATACTTCTTTGAAAATGTATCGGAACATGAATGTTCATTTGGGCTCATTGATTATATTGTCAAGTAACCTTTAAACACCCTGGTGTGAAAGTCGCAAAAAGGAATCCAATCCACGGTTTATAAAACGAATACAACTTTCACATGATTGCCTGCTTACATTACATTACATTTCTCTGCTACAAACCAAAAGGGAGGGTACCTCTTAACTGCTCTTTTGAAAAGTGGCAAACAGCTTCTTTGTTGTACCTTGTCATATCTACTATCAGAACATGTATTTTTTAATTTAATTATTGCTTTTCGAAAATTCCATTGCATGCCCCACCTGTCACTTCCTCCCACACCCCATTTCTTCCTCACGTCTCCACAGATGTTGGGTGCTAACTATCTGTACGTGCATAGCTTCTGTAATCTCTATTGAATGCAATTGTAGTACAGTATATTGTGAGTTTGGAAGAATTTTCTTTGAGAAACAGTTTTTATTTATTTAGTGACAAAGAAAGATGTGACTCACTCTGTGTTTTTGTTTTTCCTATACTCTGTTTCTATATAACACTAATGATGTTGAATTACACTGTATTTGATTTACAGTTAAAATACAAACTATATAGACATGTCTGAGACTGCTAGTGTTCAGCTTGTACTTGTAGCACACTGTAGACTGCATCAGAAGTAAATGAGAGAGTATATCAAAGTATTAGTTTAGTGAATCCAAAGGTTTAGAAAGCCAACAGAAACTCATTTGAAACACTATCCATGAGATGATCGAGTACAAACACTAGCATAGACATCAAGCCTTCTCATTTCGATAGTGTTCAGAGAATTATCAGGCAGGCATTCCTGGTTGGGGACTGCCATTTAATGTCCCCATCGATATATGTATTGATATACCTTCTTAATTGTTTTACTTAAATGTTTTTGATTAATAAATTGATATCTGCAGATGGTTTACTCGTGATTGCAAAACCACCCGGGGTGTCAGTTAACACAGGAAGAACGGACGCTGTATCAGTCACTGAAGTCGTACCTCAACTGGCGGAGGCTTGCAATCTACCTTTTCTGGAGATAGTCAAAGCACCAGAGAAGTTAGTATCATGTTCTTTGTTTCCTCTTAGTCGATGCCAAAAGTTGTTATGTAGATGATAGGTTTGTCTTTGTTCTTTAAGTATGCCCTGTGATTTTATGCAGAGACCATGAGCAAAGCTGTAGGCGTTAATGTATGTAGTTAAACTTGGTTGGCACTAACAATTAAAGTGAAGTTACTATTAGTGATCATATTATATATAGTACCATTTGGAATAGTCTCTCTCATAGCACACCCCTCCCAATTCAGTCGAAAGTAAATAGTAAACGAATAGAAAATAATGTGTTCAAAAAATAAAATTAAAGGAGATTTAAATCCTGGGGTTTTGCAGTGACCTCAGAGTAGATATTACTATTCTTACACCCTCTGTGAAATAACTAGTCAAAACTACCTTTCCCAAAAATACAGTGTTGACGGCCATTATGTAACAAAGAGAGCTTCAAAAATGACGTCAGCGAGCTACATTGTAAGTTAAACAATTCCCCACTCTACATATGAATGGTACACTCGCTCTCGGAGATTGTTCGGAAGTTGGTGCAAAATGTCAAAGTGTCAAGCAGTTGGTTGTGTAAACAGGAGAGGGGCAGAAGGAGCAGGGAAGGGAAAATGATATTATGTTATTCCTGACAAAAAAAGATTTCCAGAGAAAAGAGCATTTACAAAAGCTCCAGGCTTGCCCCTCGGTAGCAGAACTGTCGGCAATTCTAGCATCATATAGTAACTGCCGGTGTCGGCCACAGATGCGATCTGTTTAGCAAGCTCTAGGTCTTGTTGTGTCAGTACCTCCACTGTGTATTAATTCTTGAATTGATAGCAGTCAAGTCCATATGCATCCATGTTCTCTTCTTTCAAAAATTCTCGAGCCCAGAAAGTGTTTCGGAAGAAAATTTGACTACATATTGCCTTAGTTATTATGAACGGCGCATAAGAAATGTATGTGTTGAAATGTGGCTTGCTTACTTCACGAAACAAGAGGGAACTCGGAATCAAAAAACATGGCGAATGCCATGGATGACAATTTGGTCGATTTTTAAGGTTGAAAGAAATGTTTTCAAGCATTCATGTTGCTTCTGTCGAAAAGAGCTTACTGCAAAATGGTTTTCTCTAAGCAGAAAAGTCTACGGTATATTTCTCCTTTAAACAAATGTCTTTGACCAATTAAGTGTGAGGTTCTTGAAGAGGCAGTAACATAAGATGTAAATTACTGACATTTATTAAGACTTTTACCGACCTTTTCATATTCACACAACATCTAAATTTGATGGTAAATAAAAACCATTTGGCCGGATTTGCCAGATTCAGCTGGAAATCGTGTTGGATTCCTGCCGGATTTATCGGATTCAGGAAATTAACACAATCCCACATTTTTTTGCTTCTGAGACATTTATTCATCTGTTATGACTCATAGGACCATATATATCAAATAGCCTTTAATTTTCATTGCTGTTTCTTTTGTAATAATTTAGTCAGGTTTTATTTTCTTCTCATGAAGGTGGCCTGACCTAACCCTTTCATCATCAAAACGTATGTCCCACTCTAGTAGTATAAATTTTCACGTCTATATTTTAATTTTGGACAATCTGAAAATTGTTCCACGGAATTTGTCTTGAACATTTTCTTACAAACTCATTCAATTGTCACTCATTCAATTGACTGTCTAACATAGCCTAGCAAACCATTCTCTTCAAAAAATAATTTAAAGCTGCTATATTTGGAGTTCTTCCGTTCATTATATTAACTGGAAACATACCCAGACAAACGGGTTACATTTGATTACATGGAAACTACCATGATGAAGATACACTTTAATGTAAGATTGATCAAACTGAGTTCATGGCTCTAGATTTATTACGATTAATTCAGGCTGACGGAGCAAGTTTTATATATAAACATATTTAAACAGGAAAATGATTTTATTTCGTCTAGCAATTATTCTTTGCTTGTTTCTCCCTCCACAGAGAAAGCTCTGGATCTCTTCTTATGGCTACCGACATTGACAAGTTAAATGAGTTGAGGAATAGCTGGCAAATAGCTGGAGTAAACCATTCCATCAGAAGGAAATTCCTGTAAGTTTTTTTTTATGCAGGATTTGCAGAATTAATTAATTAATTTGTTTGTTTGCCCTATAATTAATGACAAAAATAGATTTAAATTAGAGATGATAATTATACGATCCATGTTGTAATGTCTCAAGATACATCACAAGATACTATGGTGGATTCACAATTAAGGATGCCCCAGGAAATGGCATTTCAAATCTGGCCAAATACCAGATTTGCCAGAATCAGCCAAAGATCTTGCGGGAATTCCTGCCTGATGTATCAAAGTTTGGAAATCAACACAATCCAACATTCTGAATTTTCTGCATTTGAGGATTTCTTTTTACAGAATCTGATATCCGGCTGGATTTAAAACTGGGGTACATCTTATTAACTACAACCTAACAACTTGTTTTGTCAGGAGTCACAGGTTTACAAATTTTGAGGGGGACTACCACTTATATTGCAATATACCACAAAAAATGCTAGTGTTCTGTAACAGAACAGACATTTTGGAAAGTGTATCACTTTCTTCACAACAATCATTAGTGTTTGACCAGTGCAGAACAGCAAATAGTTATGTTTTTGTGAGAATGGCAAATTTTGTAGGAACAAAGCCCTCTCGCAATCTCTCACTATTTAATTTTCCCTGAGAATTGTTAACATGCACCATGGAATTGTAAGATGGCACTCTTTGCCAATAGAAAGAACTCCTGCTTAAAAACCACAAAATTAAGTTTGATATGTTGTAGACTGTCAAACAACACTTTTAAACATTTGGGATTTTACCGATTAAACATTGAAGGCTCGTCAGTCTAACACAACAGACTGCTAGGTCAGCTCCTCAGATGCAGCACCAAATGGCGGCGATTACACCTACAAGCTTTTGCCAGTCAAGATCACTTTTCAATGAGTTTGGTTCGGAAAGATGCTTTGTTGTTTCTTCCTTATCACATATTGCCTAATGCTCTCCATTTAAATTGTAATTTGTGTTAGTATATTCTCTTCCTGTGTGGTGTGAGTTTTGTACGTATTTATGTAAAAAACCTGGGATCAGAAGTATCAAAAGTTAAAGAATATTTAAAGTATGACACCAAGGGATATCATGATTCTGAATTAACTTCTTTGTCTAATATAAAATAAGAAAACTTGAACATTTTGAGAAATTCTGCACAAGTACACGTAACATTTTCAAATCTTTCTATTCCTACCTTAGAGCTGTGACAATTGGAATCCCGGAACCTGAGGCAGGTAGGAACAATTATCTTTTTGGAGGGTTTAACCAATAAATGTTAAATATAATTAAGTGTAAGACCAGTGGAGTGAATCACTGAAAATGTCTCGTTCTCTGTTATTGTTTCGGTCGCGATGAAAGCATGGGTCCGATTCATGTTTTCATCTTGACCAAAACAATTACAAAGATCTTTGATTTGGTTTGAAATATTTTGATTTGGTTTGTTCCCTCGGTCCCTTTGGTCCCACCTATGATTTTGTCCCTCGATCTCTGCGAATGGCCGAAAAAATTTTGAGTGATTATTAATACACAACCGTACTGAAGAAAGACTGTTTGGACTGTTGAGATTGAATACATAATGTGACTTTAAAGGGATACACCAGTGACAAACAATGTAACACTTACATAAAGAGAAAAAACATTGTACACTGTCAGAGTCAAATCTGCAACTGAGAATCGTGTACTTATTATCTCAAAGTGCGTTTAAATGTTACCTATTTGACTGGCTGAAGGTTTCTCTACCCTCGGAAGTGTATGACAGCAGGCGGTCTCAGTCCGTGATGTCAGCGTTTTAGATGTTCTTGAAAAGATTTACTTCCGAGGCTATTATGAGCTCTTCTAAGGCTCTCATAACCTTCTCCTTGGTTTATACCTGAAACTTGGTACATTACAAATGTTTCAATTAGCAATCAATGTTCGCTGTAGTTATAGAAGTTCATCAAAATGTAGTGCTTTTGTAGGAATTTTATTTACCTCTGCGGCTAAATGATTGATGTACTGTAAAGGAAAGCAAAAGCATTTCCAGCTCAATTGACTTGATGACTATGTAGCCAGATGTATTCACTAAGTATCACCAAATTTGCAAAATTGTTATGATAAGATGGTTTGCTCCTAAAGATGCAAAAAAATTTAAATTCACAAGATATCTGCTTCTAGTGCTTCTGGTTATGTAATTTTACATTTTCTTCTCAAGTCTTTTGTCTTGCATATTAAGTAACATTGAGACTGGAATATTCCAAATAGTGAGAAAATAGGAATTCTGTACTTTTTGGGAGAAAATAATATCTTCCATTACATATATATATTTGTTATGACAGTTGCTCAGTCTATGCCTCTTTTAAAGTTTAATGTTTCTGGTGAATGATAGTGTGTTACTGTGTCCTTTGTTTAATGAACTTTAAATCAAAATAAAACTGTTAGCAAACTGCTTATCCACTAAAGAGCCTGTGTAAGAGAATGTGTAAAAGTCAGTTGGCCTGACGTTTCGATCCTAGCAGGATCTTCTTCTGAGGCTGAATGAAGAAGGAAGGCCATTCAGCCTCTGAAGAAGATCCTGCCAGGATAGAAACGTCAGGCCAACTTACTTTTACACATTTAGTAAACTTTGTTAAACTACAGAGCAGGGATCATTAAATGAGGAAATAATAATACTTATAACTAATTTTATCAAAGTAGACAACAAACTATTTTATTTTCTCTCGAATAATTTATGCTTTTTAATTTTATTTCTATCATATTAAGGTACCATATGTCAAGCCCTTAAGTATGTATCCATTAGAGACCATCTCTTGGTAAGTTAAACAATCTTTCATTTGTTTTTTAACACAATGCCTTTAAGAGTTTTGATGGAGTGAACTTCAGTGTGTTCTCATGTGACATTATCCTGCCCATTGTAATTATCAAAAGTGCTCTCTGAGATGATCCTGATCAAGTTTATGATCCTATAAATCAATAATAAAATCTGCGAATGATGTTCTCCATCAAGGTTTCTCCCCAATCATGCTGTGGGTAGTCCCTTCCTCAGTAACCATAGCTACTCAAGGTTACTCCTCAATCATGCTGTTGGTAGTCCCTTCCAGTAGCCATAGCTAGTCAATGTTACTCCTCAATCATGCTGTTGGTAGTCCCTTCCAGTAGCCATAGCTAGTCAATGTTTCTCCTCAATCATGCTGTTGGTAGTCCCTTTCTCAGTAACCATAGCTACTCAAGGTTACTCCTCAATCAT
>KN884408.1:51728-63275 GCA_000934455.1 Apostichopus parvimensis
TTGACTTAATAATCAGAATGGTTTCATATGCTATTGAACACAATCGATACTTTATCGGTTTGGGGGAACTTCATGAAGCTCCCTACAAGTGATCTGTCGCACACCCCACTCATGTGGCCCTGGATTCATTGAAGCGGACTCCCCACATAGGTAGGGTTCTCCCCTTGTAGGGAGCGGACTCCCTATTTAGGGAGCTTTTTCCACATGTAGGGAGGGTTCTCCCAAGAAAGTTTTTTAAGTTGTGCTATTTACAACTTTTGTATTTTTATGTCAGGTTGAAGCGGGGTGGGTGTATAGATCACCGGAAATGGCACTTCACGGGCTTGAAAATGACCAAGCAGATGTACACTTTTTGCCTGTGAACCAAGTATTTCCCAATATTTTTTTTTCATCCATAACCTTTTTGAAGATTTTCACCAGTCACAAATCATGTTCGACCTCATCGCATGTCCTGTGGATCATTGCTTTTGTAGGTGATTCTACGTTGCGGCCCACAATACCCGTCAGCCCCACTTTTCAAGGTTTAAAGCCCATTATTTGTTCAGAATTTGAAAATTCACATTTCTCGTGAATAAACTCACTTCAAAACATACCCATAATCTTGCACAAAATTTCATCCATGGACAACCAATATAGAAAAACCTCCTTCAACCCCTAACAGACCGGTCAAAATTGCACGAGTAGAGGGAAGTATGATGAAGAATGTTGGTGAGGAATGTTGGTGAGGAAATTTTCGAAAAATTCAGACACAGTTAATTTATTGGTGTAGAAATATTAAAACCTCTTATAACGGCTATTATAAAACTTGGTTGAAGAAAATGAAAAAATAGCAGATATTTCCGAAACCGAACACTACACACATAGGCGTAGGAGGCGGGGGGGGGGGGGGGGGGGGGCTGCAGCCCCTAACTCGCCATTACTAATGTGACAGAGAGTTTTGACATAATTGGACCTCCATGCTTTTTCTACATCTACATAAGACATTTTACACTAGCATCCCGCGGTATACTGCGCAACTTTCACGGACCGTACGGTACACGATGGCATGCGATGTAATAACCGATGCTTGTTTAATGATATTGACATTACCAAGTTGACGCGCGAAAATTTTTATTATTATTTTCGGGCAAGTCGTTACAGCCCCCAAATCAAATTGGGCTTCTACGCCCATGAATAAACACATAGACAGTTTTGAGGCTGTTCATCCTGGAACGCCATTTTCATGCTCATTGATATGATGTGATATCTGCTGTTTGCGTTACAAATTCGAACAGGTGCGTGGCGAGGAATTTGCCAAGGGAGGGGCGAAGCTTGTAGGCAAACTATCTCAGCGTAGCGCCACAATGGGTTGGCGCGAAGCGTAGAAGAAAAATTTTCCCGAAAATGCTTCCCAGATCGCTGGAAATTGTACTTCCCAGACCTTGTAAGTTGCATCAAAGCATTTTCTATTTAGAAATTACTAAAAAAAAATATGCGATATCATAAAAAAATATGCTCAAGGGGGGGGGGGGTGGCGGTCGCCCCCATCCCGAGATGCGTCTTGTTCCCCGACGACACGGTCGAGTTCGAGACCAGCCACAGTTGGTTTCATAGCACAATTCTACAATTGTTTAAGGCGTATATACACACACACGCGTTATGATAGACCATATATAGTACATATTTAGATACATTAGTGAGAGAGGAAAAACGTCAAAAATGGAGTTGTCGGTGTAAGGGGTAGGGTGAAGTGCACGCCCCTTCCGAAACCTTGATCCGTCACTGGCTACCCTATGCATATAATAGGGATCAGCGCTGTAATGATGTCACTGTTCCTCTTTCTCTTCCCGGTGTCTTGGCGTTTTTCTTTTACTCCCTCCTTTTCTCCTTTTTCTCTCTTTCTTCTTTTTCCCTTCCTTTCTCTCCTCCTCCTCTTCTTCCCCCCTCTTTTTTCCCATTTTTTGCTCAGCCAAATATTGACTTTGGCGCCATCTACATCGCCCATAAATGTCAGTCTTTGAAAACACACCTGGTGGGACATTAGGAGAATTTCTCATAAGCAGTAGGTGGTTTGGGGTCAATGGCGCTTCGTCAGCTGGGTCCATGCTCAACTGAGTTATTGGCCTTGCATTTAAAATGTTTAAAATGCTTTCAACTTCTGCCAACACTGTTGTGAGGACCTCTTGACTAACAATCTGCTCCCCCAACAAACTCTTCAAAATACGTCTAACCGACCTAATCATTCTCTCCCACACTCCCCCCCCCCATGTGACTAGCGGTGGGTGGGTTGAAATGCCATTCGATTTCCCTCCCATGCAGGAACGATCCCACTTTGTGGAATTCAGAGCCTTAACTGCCTCTCTTAGCCCACGCTCTCCACCCTTAAAGTTAGACCAATTATCAGAAAATATCTTCTCGGGGCTACCTCTACGACTCATACAACGTCTCAGCGCATTTAGGAATGAATCAGTGCTCAAATTATCAGCTAACTCAATATGGACAGCTCTTACAACCAAGCATGTAAAGATACATCCATATTTCTTTACCTCGCTCCGACCCTGTTTAACATACAATGGCCCAAAGTAATCAATGCCCACATTTATGAACGGTCCCTTTTCAGGGGTTACACCGTGCAGCTGGCAATTATCCCATCAATTGGGTTCCATGAGGAATTTCTCCTCTTACAACTGAAACACTTACCTATCACATGTCTCACACTGGCACCTCCTCTCAATACCCAATATTTAGTCCTAACCGAGCTCCAAGTCATTCCGGCCACTGAGTGGCCAACCAGGAGATGATAATACTCTATTATCAATGTCGTCACATGGTGAATTTGTGGTAAAATCACCGGATGCCTTACATCATCAACGATGGGAGCGTTCCGAAGTCTGCCCCCCACGCGCAGAACTCCATCTACCAGAATGGGGTTCAATGCACTATCCTTACGATCTTTAATCAATGCACCTCGCTGCGCATAGTTAATTTCGTTTGGAAATACATTTCTTTGTACCAGCAGGATTATTTCCCTTTCGGCCTCCCTTAAGTCTCGAACTGAAAGTACCTTCGACATTTCACATGAATTCCCTTTGCTACGAGTTATCAGGAATTTCTTGTAAGGTAGAATCCATGCCACACCCCTTTTAAAGCAACCCCATATGGAATACCTCTCCAACAGAGCTGTCATTGGATCGGTGGATACGACGAGGTAGGTCTTTGCCACCTTTACCTCGAGGCTAGGGTGAAGGTCACCTGGTTCCAAGTTCGTAGCCTTTGACACCACAGGTGGCATTGCAGGCCAGAACTCCTCTTCTGCCCATAAGAATGCTGGACCATTTAACCAGCGACATTGTTTCGTAATGTCCCTTGAATGCATTCCCCTTGACCCATCGTCCGCTGGGTTGGACCCAGTATCGACATATCTCCACTGTGAGACTTCGCTTGCTGCATGGATTTTTGCTACCCTATTAGCAACGAATGTACGAAAACGACGACTCTCATTTTGGCCATACAATAACACAGAAGTTGAGTCTGTCCAGTAGGTTACATTACGTACTGGTACTCTCAACTCTTCAAGTATCACCTGTCCCATGGTCACTGCTAGAACTGCTGCTGAAAGTTCTAGCCTAGGGATTGTTACCTTCTTGAATCTTGAGGGGAGACAACCTAGATTTGCCCATAACAAATCCGCAGTGGATCTCTCCAGTAGAATCAACCACCCGAAGATATGCACTCGCGGCATATGCGCGTTCGGACGCATCGCCGAACATATGTAAATCGTAAATAACATTTTCAAAATGAGGTGGTTTTAAGCACGTTGCTATTTTGACAGGCGTTAAATCTGGCATTTCAGCCAACCAATCTTGCCAACGTTGTAACTCTACACTGCCAACCAGTTGGTCCCATCCTAGGGCTTGCGTGCACAGATCCTGCAGAAGGATCTTTGCAATGAGGGTAAATGGCGCAAAAAATCCCAAGGGATCGTACAAAGAACTAGTGGCCGATAATATACCTCTTCTAGTACAATGACTATCTTTTAACGACACCTTTAACCCGAATGTGTCAGTTTCAACATTCCACATTATACCTAGAGTCCTTTGTGATGACATATGATCCAAATCGAGATCGACCATGGGATTTGCGCGCTCTGTACGTGGAACAATGGAAATCAATTCCATGCTATTACTAACCCATTTGTTTAACCTGAAACTGCCTCTTTTAAGCATTTCACAGAGTTGTGGTATTAGTCTCTGGCCCTCCTTTACACTTCTCACAGATGCCAAACAATCGTCAACATAAAAATTATCGTTAACAACCCTTTCAATGCCCTTGTCAAAATCATGCTTGTTGTCCTCGACTGTTTTGCGCAAAGCAAATCCTGCACAGCTTGGAGACGAGGTGGCCCCAAACAAGTGCACCAGCATTTTATACTTTTACACAGGTTTCCTAAGGTCTCCATCCTCCCATCAAAGAAACCGTAGTGCATCGGTATCCTCTGGCCGCACCCGGTAACATACCTCCAATGTCACTAATTATGGCTAAGTTTTCCTAACGAAACCTAGTTAGTACACCTACCATGTTGTTTGTATAGTCTGGGCCTTGGAGCAACTGAGTATTCAAAGACACCCCTTTAAAGTGTGCAGCGCAATCAAAACTACTCTAAGTTTGTCTGGCTTCATCGGATTGAGAACGCTACAACCAGTGAATTAACTAGTTGATGCCACAAGGGAGTTATCAAATTAGAGCTGGATATCTCTGATCTTTTCTGGTTCACACTCAGTTAATTCCTGGACAAATTTCAGTCATTTGCTCTACATTATGTATACCTATACGGTAACTGACAGGATGTTGTTACTATATATATATTCATTACTCACCTTACCATTCTGTTATTCCCTTCTCTGTTTAATCTCTGTTTATATAAATGCATATTCTTTTATCTACATACCATTGATACTGGAGGATTGTAAACTATAGAAATGTTATCTCCCCTGAAATTTCAATGGATAACAAAAGTTCTTGTGGATTCATTGGATGTTAAATTTACAACTGCGATGTCACGCATTGTGAGTTTTACGATAATTTATGATGTTGGACTTTGATACTGCAAAATATACATGCAATAGATTAAACCCTATTTACAACGCACTAAGATGTCGACATATCACCTGTTGTTATATGGTTTCTCAACTTGTATGATAATTAGGCTTAAAATTGAGATTAAAGTTAATTATATATATATAGATGTCATACTTAATTCAAACACAGCAATATTTAGGTAATAACGAAATGTAACAAAGGAAATAAATCGTTTTAAGCTGCCTGTTATTGGTAAACAAACAGTCGAGACCCTAATTGTTGGGGAATGAATTTTGTTGCTTTGTTGAGGCGAATAAATTTAATATAGCAGCTGTAATAAATTTGTGGATTGGACAGCGACTGAACTTTATTGTAAAACTGGACAGCAACTGAACTTTATTGTAAAACAGGCACTTCTCTCAATAAAGATATGGAAATTCAACATATTACAGGAAATCAGTAAACATAACATTGCAATATGAATGATACCTAATCGACTGACCACGGCTATTAACTCTATAATAATAATAATGGTAATCACCTAACCTAAAATTTTACCCATAAACTACCAGAACTCCATAAAATAAATGTTTATGCGGCAGGGTATGAAAACCCGCCTGCTATCTACCTGTCGCACTTTGCGTTCACCAGAACATGAATATTTTATGTTCAAACGTATAATGTATCCATATGAATACAATGAGAACAGATCGCCGGCGAAAATTGCCAAATTGGAGAAAAAAACCACGTTAGCTCGAAACGTGTCATTTATAGGTAGTTTTATATGGTATTATAAAATATTCTTATCAGCTGTTCAAACTGCCTTCTCCTATGTATCCTTACCTACCCCTAACCGTATGTTTGTTAGTTGAATGTCTTGAATTAACGTATTACGAGATTTATTATATTTTCAGCAGTCTTGTAACGTTTCAAGTAAGGCTATTTTAACTGCTTCAAGTGATCCGTTGAATGCTCCTGCAATGCAGTGAAGTGCATAACTGTTTAGAAAAGTGGGAAGGGACAAGACATCTACTCCTCTTTCTAAAGTGGGAGGGGGGTCGAACTTCACTCCACCCCTCCTTTGATTATGACACTGCATATACACTAGAATTTCCATTTTAACATTATGTCACATAGACAGTGGTTAAATAAGAAGCATGTTAGCTATCAGTGCAAACTAATGTAAGATTCACTTCAATATCATTGGCATTAGGTCCCCGCCGTCTATAGCCTTCAAGGAAAGCCGTCAACGAACCGGATCCTTCACACAGCTATTCTGAACGTCAAAAGGACGGATATCTATAGGTTCCAATACTCTTTGATGTGATCCAACGGCTATAAACATAGGTAACGTTTTCTGTCTTAACTTTAAACTTACAAGTTTGTAAACTGATAACTTGGTATTTGAGAAAGACGGACTTGGAATTGGATCCCAAAGACCCTGCCTCGGCTATAGAACTGTTACAAATAATCTTAGACCACCATGTTCGCAATATAGTACTAAACTGTGCGCAATATACGGTATTAAGAAACGAAGTAGCCTATAAGCATTTCGTTCTCGCAGTAATTGTGTTTACAGCTATATACATAAGAAAAAGACCTCCCTTCGGAAATGCATGTATATTGTACGTCCATCTTCGTTGCGTGCAGATATTCTTAAGAAGATACAAGAAAATAGAGCACTTATATATATCATATGTCAAAAGAGGTTATTTTAAATGGAGGAACATTATAAAGAAATAGTTGAAATCCAGAAATTATCTGTAATGATATATACCACATTGTATTACAAAGCCAATATTGCTTATACCCTAGGAATAACACGCCAACCTTGTCTAGAAAATGTGTAAGGCTGTAGTAAAGTATGTATTCATAACGAATGAACATACTGATATTAACATAAATTAACCCCTATATAGGAAGACAGTCTTTGTAATGGATATATTAAGACACGGAGATAAACTCTGGAAACTAGTATTTGCCAATTATAAATTCACTAACAATTACTCTTAGAAATTAGGATTGTAATATATTCATAAGTGGGTAAAACCCCAGAAAAACAAATCACTAAAAACTAATTGTTGCCAATTATAAATGCACTAACAATAACAATTAAAAATTAGGATTGTAATATTTTCGTATGGCTGTAAAACTCCAGTCAAACAAATACAGCAACGATAACAACCGAATCTGTGTATCGTAACTCGCGATATCATTTTGTTTTAATATGTAATTTCTATAAAGCACTATGCAGGTACTAGTCTGTATATATACATCTTCGCTGACGTAATGGTGGCTATCAAGAGTTTCTCCTCGCCATCTACTTCTGATGTGGTAATACACCATGCGTTGTTATCAACTGGCATCGTTGTTAGTAATTGCCGACCATCTCGACTGTATTGTGTTAGCACAGTGTTCCGCCCAATATCATGATGCCATAACATGTAGATGGACCCTCCCATGCCTATGCACACACTGATAGGTTTTAAGTCAGCTCCACTTAGATTTGGTTTGGTGAATTTATACACCACCTTACTCCCTGATGTCACCATGGTAACTGCATATGAGGACCTACCCAAATAGTCACAGATCAGAAGATTACCCTTGTGGACAGTGATATCTTGTGATGCCATGATTTCATCAGGTAGTACTATGGTGTGACTGTAATTCAGCTGATAATCAAATACATACACTTCTCTGCTGTTAGTTCCAACAATGATTTGATTCTTGGTGGGATTCGTGGTAACAGACCGCACATGACTTTCCTCTGGCCACGTCTTAACCATATCACTGATGTTCTTCTTTTGGTAAGAAGAGTCAGAAATATTATAAAGACCGATTTCATCCGGTATGCAAGCTGTAATGACATTGAACCCCGACAAAGTACAACAGTAACGAAATGCCCAAATCTGAAGTTTCTTATTTCTATTTAAGACATTCTGATTTAATATTTCTCCTTTCATGTTAACGACAGTGATGTGTGATTCCTCTTCTGATACACTACCAGTCATAACGATATTACTCTGGCTACTACTTGTCATACCGGTGATCATGTTACCTTTAGCTTTGATTCTCGGAACATCAACAACAGACTCTGCGGTATCTGTAATTACAACTTTATCATATATAACTTTTGTTATATCACTGATAACAAAATCAGATAAAGATTCTAACTCTGGATATTCTTGTTTCATTTCTTCGATCATAGGTTCACTGGCTGCTCTTATGTCGGGGACACACTGTGCGTCTGTCCAATCGTCATTACATGCAAGAATGGAAGAAGACGTTGCTGATAAGTTTTCGAATCGTTTAATAAGTTGCTTACAATTATTTAGTATTTCTTCACATTCGTTTTTGTTTTGACTTGTAAGAAGATCTTTAGCCGTTGTCAAGGTCTTGAAATTACTATCTAACTCCCCGAGTTTTTTAAAGAATTCACCCTCAGTTTCCTTACAGTTGTCCTTAAATTCTTCCAATTCCTGGTCATATTTTACATCGGTACTTTTCATATTTTCTTGATGTTTCATGATCAATCGGTTCATTTCCTCTTCATGTTTAACAGTTATTTCACGTTTTTCACATCCTCTTCTATTTTCTATGTCAGCAGCTCCTTTTTCACGTTCATCGTTACATTCGGCAAGTTTATCCTTTATTTTTTTTGCCTGTTCCTCGTGTTGAATTGTCAACAACTTTGTCTTTTGTGTAACATTTTCATTCAATTTTACTAGCGCCATTTGAACCTTCTCGGGTAACGCGTATAGTTTAGTTTTGTGCTTGCTTAGTTCAGCGAGGTTCCGATTCAGTAATGTCCTTTCTTTCTGGGCTAGGTCAGTGACATCTATGAGATCGTGACCTTTGTGCTTACTGTGAGTGCAAATGAAACAAACCGGTTCATTTTGGCATGTACCGCAGCACAATTTGGCGGGTTCTTTTATATGAAAATGGCACCTAGGATCTACCGTCATTGCAGCTATTTTCTCCATGGTCAGGTTCTTAGCTGCCATATTTTCCAATTTCAGAGTGCTTGGTTGGTGATCAGTAAACATTTTATTACTGATATGAACCTTGTAACATTCCTCGCATAAAAAATCTCTACATTTAAAACAGTAGGCGGAACATACCACATCCTTTGAACAGCTCACACACTGCTTCAAATCTTTCTTTTCAAATGATTTACGCAATTCTATGAACTCGAGCATACTCTTCATATGAAAATCAGTCTTAAAGCCGTCCAATCCATCCTCTGGTATACAACATCGCTGTTTACAAAGTGGACATTCAATTGTCCCATCATGGCTGGCTTGAATAACTGTTCTCAAGCAATCGTTACAGTATCGATGAAGACATGGTAACAGTTTTGGCTCATTAAATTGATCCAAACAAACAGAGCACTTGAAGAAGTTTTCTGTCAGGTCTTCTATGAAAGGGTTCCAGGTAGCCATGTTGATGAAGGTTGTTAACTCTTACTTGATAAAACTGTACTCAGTTACGTCACAATCTGTGAAAGAGATTGGGAAAAGAAAAGGAAAGGGTTTAACAAATTATTATTTATCCCTGTATTTCATAAAATATGAATGAAAATACGAAAATACATGCATAACCCATTCAAACTGATCTGGAAACAGAAGTGCTAAAACATTTCAAGCCAGTGTTTAACTTGTCCTTCATCTCCAAACTTTTGGAGAAGGTTGTGTATGCACGACTTGAGCGACACTAGCATATACCAATGACCTCCACGAACAGTTTGGACTTCAGGATGTTGTATTGAAGTAGATTGAGTCAATATCTGTCCAACCGATTTCAAACAGTTTGCATTAATATCGAACTTTCGGAACCAGTACCTCTAGAGTCTGGCGTTCCACAGGGTTCCGTTTCGATTAAGTCCGCATCAGACAGTCAAAACTTGGAGTTTACCTTGATACAGCTCTTAATATGGATGCACATGTAAACCATATTTTTAATCTCTCTGATCTCAGTTCTGGACAGAGCACTTAAATAATCTTTTAATAGGTGCAATCGTTGTGGCTCTACATGAAGGGAGAGGCAGTAGTAACTGCAGTTTGTTAATATTCTGTTTTAATGTATAAAAGTTCTCACTCAATGTAATCAGGCTTAAAGTTTAAACCTGATTATGTTGACTAATCATTGTACCAAATACATAGCCCAGCTCTAAATACATAGCCCAGCTGTTAGTATTTAGAGCTCTTATACTCTATAAGATGCATGGATCCACATACCATATTAGAAATTCATCAAAATTGTTTGATTTTATTGCTTTCATACTTTGATGTCTGCTGACCTCAAATTACTTGTGATCTCCACAAAAAAACAACGTACGATTTTTACTCAAGGTGGAGCCAAATACCAAGTTCAGTGAAGATTTAGTTTTGGAGTCTTTTAGTTTGTAAGGTTTTCAGACTTTGACTCAATAAAGGGGATCCACATATTGAGTTATGAAATACATTCAAGTTTTTACTTTTGGAGTTTAACCGTTTTAACAAGGTTTTCAATCTTTGACGTCTGTTGACCTCAGGTGATCATTAACCTTCACAAAAAACATGCACTCATAAGGTGGATTCATATACCAGGTATGAAGTTTACCCAAGCTTTAATTTGTTGTCGTGTTTACAAGGTTTTCAAAATGTGACCTCTGGTAATCGCAAATAAGACTTAACTATACTTGCTTATTTACATCCACATGCAAAGAATGCAGTTCATACGAGTGCTTTTCAGTGAAGCTATTGTTTTCAATGGTTTTAAGACTTTCACCCCTTTTGACCACACATGCTCTTAATCTCCACAGAAAACAATAGGATTCTTCTACTGAAAAGGTGCATCCACGTATCTAGTTGAAATTCATCCACCGTACAGTTCGTGAGTAATCGTTTTTGCCAGCCAAGGTGCCACAAACAAACATACACGCACACATACACCATCATCATCGCAAAGATTCCTTTCGCCTTCGCCGTGCAAGGAATAAAAAAATGAATGACAACAAATCAACCAATAAATCATTGAATAAAAGAAATGCATGTGTTTTATTTTTGCGTGAAGAGCTATACACTGAGTTTTCAGAGTATCTCTAAGTGAGAATTAATGACAATTAACTAGATAGTAAAACTTAACTATCTTTAGCTAGTAGTGTTGAATTACATACATATACACAGGGGCGAATCCAGGGGGGCCCGGCCCCCCCCCCTTTTTGAAAATCCTGATTTTTTTTTTGCCGCGTTCGAGGGAAAGGGCCCCATGTGTGATGAAAAAATCAAAAAAAAAAAATCATATGGAGTCTCGAAGTGTGAAAATTATTTGTATACAAAAATGTAGGTGTTGGGTAGGGTTAGCCGTACGGCACTTTGGAAATTTCAAGAAATACCGAGCCGATTCGGGAAATTTTGGATTCCATTTCGGGAAAAACAAATTTTGAGTGTGGAAGCACTGAGCACGATGCACTTTTAACGTACGTTCGCGGCAGTCCGGATCAGTGGT
>KN884408.1:63839-75219 GCA_000934455.1 Apostichopus parvimensis
AATGGATCAGCCAACACAAAAATGTTTCGATTTCTTAAATTTTGGGCGCTTCTGGGAGACGAGGGATTGGTAAACTGAGGAATAAATGGCGATCACTTCCTTCGAGAATATTTCACAAAATAAAAAATTGCCGGAAATTTTGATCAATTTTAGGGGTGTTGCTTACTGCCATAAAGCACGGGAAGTGCCGTTTCCTGCAATCTGAGCGGTCTGCCAGACGAAAATTTTTCTTGTACGCTGCGCGCCAACCCGTGGTGGCGCTCCGCTTAGATTGTCATCACCTGCTCACAGGCCCCCCCCCTCCAAAAATTTTTTTTCACGACGCCCCCCCGGATCCAGTAAGCACGAAGCTAGCAGAGAGGGGAACGACTCGCAACTAGCTCGAAATTGCAAATATATGCCCGGCAAACCATGAATACATGATTTATTGGAAATAAATTTTACTCCAAACTTTCACGAAAAGTAGCACCAGATTGCACCGAGGACCTTTATATTTTGTGAAATTTTCCAAAGGGGAGGGGGGCGCCCACTCCCCTTAGACCCCTCCCCCAGGACGACGATTAGGCATTTCCCATCTGGGCCCCCCCCCCTTTCGGCGAAATCCTGGATCCGCCACTGATACATAGCATCAGATATAAACCAAATCATTGTGCTATCGTCGTTGCGTAACTCTATAGTCCTCTGCATGTTCGACGTCACATGAGTAATCAAATTATTGCAACTAATGTGAGATCAGAACTAATCCATCATTCTTCGCATAAGTAATGTCATTTAAAACATGACAACATTTTGATAGTACTGTAGAAAATGTCCAATCTAAATGGCCCTATATATGATTTCCATAGTTTAAACCTCTCCCCTTTCATAACTACATGACACCAAAGACCTACCATGATTTTGAGCAATATGACTTTGATACGTGGGCACTTTACCTCAGCAGCTATAGATAATATATAGAACGGCTGATTCAACAACTAATCGTAAAAATGATCTGTTCTTTTCCAGTCGTGATCTCTTAAAAAACCAACCTTCTTTATCATCTTCTGATCAGCATGTGCCGTTTTTCCTCAACGTATAACTGCATACATAGTCTATTGTATGAGTGAATAGATATATATAGTGACAGAAAGTGACAAATTACCAATGTAACTTTCCCAGATGCTTCGAGAAATGAAACACATGTACCTCCGCTGTTGGTTTCCTTCGTTCTTTGGTACGTTTCGTATTCCTGTAAACTGGTTTGTCACGCAATGCACGTCTGTGGATAGTTTATCATGATAGACTTTGGTTGTGCTAATATTTGGGCTATAGATATACCCTATCATCAAAGCACTTGAACGTTCAAAGGTAGCATACGTCTATATTAAAAATAAACAAAAACAAGTTTTTTTATTGACTTACACACTAAATCATAAAAGTAATGTGGTCTCTAATTCTAGATAGACATTCTCACTAGCTAAACGTGTCCAATCACTGTATAGCTGACACGTTGGCAATTCACGGCATCGTCCATATTCAGTATCATGGGGAGTCCTTTAAGCCTGAATTGGCTTTTTAGAGGACTTCCCTCCACATGTATATATTTATTATCTGTGGAAAATCAAATAAATCAAATCAAATAAAAAAAAAATGACTGTGCAGAAGTTTGCTATGAGAGCCTGAAGTTTCGTCACTTGTAAACAAACCTTTTTACTCAGTAGTAAACAATTTTCGTACACTGCTCCTGGGAGGCCTAAAGTGGTCTAAAATGGCCTCAATTGTCCCAATTTTTGCACAAATCTACTACCATTCATGCTCTTCAACATCCAAACCCCACAAAAAACAGATCCTGATTGATAACATATCAAAAAGATGTTCTCCTGCTGCCTTAAATTGGCACTTTTACTGAGATAGGAGAACAATCGGGCGGATTGCTATATAGACTATAATAGGAGTATGCCACCCAAAGATCATCTTTTGCTCTATTTATACAGTTAACTATTTATAACAAGCAAGCACATGTTTGCGTGCTATGTACGATATTTGATATTGTTGTCTTTCCCAAATATATATTTACATTCCATTTTATATGTCGTCCACAACGACAGCGTACGCGTCCTCTGTGCACACTACAGCATATCATTTCTAATGCATGCAGAGAATGTATCGGGCAGACACGATATAGTACCGGTAATACCATTCAACACGATTATTTTATATCTAACCATTCCTAAGTACGGGTTAACTGAATGGATCTTAGTATATCATTTCTACATCAAATGAAATCGGTTTAACAGATTCTTAGTTCGCCTTCTCACGTAGTCCGGTGGAATATCTTTCCTATGAACAAACTATCTAAAAAAAATTTTTTAGTGTATGAAACTTTCTTTGGAAAGTTGATCCACAGGACATTTGTCGTTTCAAATTAATCTGTTAGTAACTTTTCGAACATTTACTCTAAAGTTGGTCATTTGTATAGACTGGTTAGGGAAGTATACTTTGATTGTAATGACACGTTCGGGATAACGCGGTTATTTTTGCAGCAAAGCAGAGTCAAATTAAATAATTTCACGCATGAAAGATATTCACAGCTCTTGACATTTTCGCATGCAGTGAAAGTGAACCCTGAAGGTTAAAAGTGCAAAGTGTTAAATACCTTGGAGGAGTTTTATAGGAACTTAAAGAGGTATAATATAACCTGATGACAAATAGACATACTTCCGGTATCGTCCTAGAGTTTTCTCATACAGCAGAAGATATAATGTTTCCGTACAGAATAGAAATGCACTACAAATTTAAATATTTGTATTGAATAAACTGTCATCTTTGAAATATTTTACCGGAAACTCAAAAATTGTGCAAACATGGCACCATCAATTTTCCGAATCATGACCGTGTAGATTTTTTGCTATGGGAGCCTAAAGTACTTGTTTTCGTAAACAAACCTCTTTACTCAGTAGTAAACAATTTTCAAGTCGTACGCTGCTCACGGAGGCCAAAATCCAATCCACAAAACAAACCCATCCTCATTTATAACATTTCAAAAGGATGATCTCTTGCTGCCGCGGTTCTTCTTTATGCTCTTCCTGAGACACGAGATCACTGTGGCGGATTGATAAAGACTCTATAATAGGCGTATGCCACCTCACTGAACTACATGCATCGAGTTTAATAAATCTGCTGCAACAATTTATTTAACTCGATGACTACATGCTGCAACAATTAAAAAGTCTATACTACTAGTAGGGGTCTATAGTTTATTGCATGTACTCACTTCACATTGGAAAGGCGAACAAAGGGTCGATTAAACTGTAATTAAAGCTCAAAATATATGTACAAGATTGACATAAGATAATTGAATCATAGGAGCTGAATCTTCAGATCTCGAGTCACGATATTTTTTTGTCGAATAGGTTATGTTAGTATTATCTAGTTTTGCGAAATAATACTAGTACTAGGCCTAGCATAGGCATTGTTAATTAGAATTTAATAACGATAGGGCCAGGTGGTGTTTTTCAACAGATAGGCAATCTACAAAGGTACGGTACTCAGCACAGATGCTATGCAGGCCACAGATGCCATCAGTTTGGTTACTGCTCTGATGCTAGGCTACATACATTAGGAGGACAAGGTCGACTAGGCTATATCTCCTATCAGTATCAGCCTAATTGATGTTAGGGTGGAAGCCTATACAAAATAAACAAAGTTTGGCTGAATTGCAGAATATCCCACAACACAAAGCTCCATGCTGTAGCTGGGCTGGCACAAACTAGCCTCGGTAACCAAATTACCCTTCAAGAATTTCCCTTTTACAAAACAGCTAAATTAAAAAAGGAAAGAGAATCAGATTCCATTGTTTGTAATGACACCAACAAATTTTAGCTTGCATAAGGACCATGCCATAGTAATAATTATAATTAAAGTTTTAATAGGAATGGCCAAAAATGAACCATTCTGATGGGGTAGCCACAACAACATCATACATTGAACTTACTTTGTTTTGGCATTTCACCTTGTATTGAACATCACAAATTTTTAATGATGGGTCATTCTTCAAAGGAATGGCAAAAAATGAGCCGCCCGGATAGTGTAACCAGAGCAGCAAGATATAATGAACTTTTTGTTTAGTTTGGTATGTCTCTGTGTATTACTAGACTCCCATAGCCAACCTCTTTTAAGGGTGTTGCTTCAAAGTTGCAGGGTATTTTGCAGTTACTCTATTAGTTTGATAGAAAGCAATTCCTGGACTTCTTCAGTGTCCATTCCAGTATAAAGGTCCATATTGTGTTTATTAGCACTGAGCAAAATTTATAAGCAATTTTTAGCATTCCATTTTTTTACATTCATTTACATATCAGCAACTTGCAATTGATGAAAGAGAGATTACTGTGATAGAATTTTTAATCAGCGAACTTTTACCAGTAACGATAAATGCCATCCAAAATCTCCAAAGAGAAGAAAAATAAGCTCGTAATGGAAATATACAAATATTCATTATGTGTGTTGAAGCTTTTGTTAACATGAACAAGATAGCTAGCCTACCGCAGCTGAGTTTGGTCATCCAGATGGAACATTTGGTCATCTCTGTCGATGGTACAACCATTAAAAATTTGCCCATGTTTAATAGGCCCACATTATATTCTTTTAACTACAAACAAATGACAAATAAAAAAATTATATCATATTTGAGACATTTTTCAATAATATGGTATTGTGCAATAATGTGCAATAATTGGGAAATAATTTGATGAATTCCCATAGTATCTCAACTGAACCTGAGATGGTGAAAGATTCTTGCAATTTTACCTAAAACATTCTTTATGTCATGGTCATCTTATTTATGGACTTTGAACGTAACTCTGCTATACTGTTTGGTGTGCATCTCAAAGATCCAAGATATCTGACAAGATAATTGTTTTAAGCTTCTTTGAAATGTACTCAGAAGTCATTTGTTTTCTAATTTTGTTTTGTTTTTGCTTGAACATCATCATCATTCAGGAACTGCAGTAATCATAGAATATATTTCATTTTCTTATTTTCCAGTAGACTACCTTGAAATGAGTGTGAGGCTGGGTCAATGCTGCAGCAGATTACTGCATGTCCAACTGGAGGAATCATGGCAGAAGTCTGGGACGAGATTTGCGAGGAAGATTCACGCTGCAAGGTATTCATCAAAGTCGAACAAAGTTCAGCGAGAATCTCTTATCCATGTTGACCAGTCCAACACTACAATATGTTGTGACTGACATAGAGTGATCCAGTAGAATACAAAAGTAACATGAATATAAGTGGCAAACAGCTTCTTTGTTGTACCTTATTATATGTACTATCAGAATAATCTCTATTGATTGCATATGTAGTACAGAATATTGTAAGTTCAAAAGAATTTTATTCAAAACACAGTTAATATTTATTTAGTAACAAAGAAAAGATGTAACTCACTCTGTGTTTTTGTTTTTCCTATACTTTGTTTCTATATTACACTAATGATGTGGAATTTACACTGTATTTGATTTAAAGTTAAAATACAAGTCATATAGACATGCCTGAGACTACTAGTGTTCAGCTTGTACTTGTAGTACACTGTAGACTGCATCAGAAGTAAATGAGAGGGTATATCAAAGAATTAGTTTAGTGAATCCAAAGGTTTAGAAAGCCAGCAGAAACTCATTTGAAACACTATCCATGAGATGATCGAGTACGAATACTAGCTTTAGCAAGCCTTCTCATAGCGATTAGTGTTCAGAGAATTATGAGGCAGGCATTCCTGGTTGGGGAGTGCCATTCATTGTACCCATTGATATATACAGTATTGATATACCTTTTTAATTGTTTTACTTAAATGTTTTGATTTATAAATTGATATCTGCAGATGGTTTACTTGTGATTGCAAAACCACCAGGGGTGTCAGTTAACACAGGAATAACGGACGCTGTCTCAGTCTCTGAAGTCGTACCTCAACTGACTGAGGCTTGCAATCTACATTTTCTGGAGATAGTCAAAGCGCCAGAGAAGTTAGTACCATGTTCATTTATCTCCTCTTAGTCGATGCCAAAAGTTGTTATGTAGATGATAGGTTTGTCTTTGTTCTTTAAGTATGCCCTGTGATTTTATGCAGAGACCATGAGCAAAGCTGTAGGCATTAATGTATGTAGTTAAACTTGGTTGGCACTAACAATTAAAGTGAAGTTACTATTAGTGATCGTATTATGTATAGTACCATTTGGAATAGTCTTTCTAACAGCACACCCCTCCAAATTCAGTCAGAAGTAACGAATAGTAAATAATGTGTTAAAAAATATAAAATTAAAGGAGATAAAAACCCTGGGGTTTTGCAGTGACTTCATAGTAGATATTAATATTCTTACACCCTCTGTGAAATAACTGGACAAAACTACCTTTCCCTGAAATTCTAGGAATTTTTTCAAACTATTTTTTCAAACCTTACTGTGTTGGCAGCCATTATATAACAAAGGGAGCTTCAAAAAGACGTCAGCAAGCCATATTATTAGTTAAACAATTCCCCTCTCTGCATATGAATTGTACACTTGCTCTCGGAGATTGTTCGGAAGTTGGTGCAAAATGCCGGAGTGCATATAGTTGTGTTAACAGGAGAGGGGCAGATGGAGCAGGGAAGAGAAAATGATATTATGTTATTCGTGACAAAAAAAGATTTACAGAGAAAAGAGCATTTACAAAAGCACCAGGCTTGCCCCTCCGTAGCATGAACTGTCGGCAATTCTAGCATCATATTGTAACTGCCAGTGTGAGCCACAGATGCGATCTGTTTAGCAAGCTCAAGGTCTCGTTGTCTCAGTTCCTCCACTGTGTATACATTCTCGAATTGATAGCAGTCAAGTCCAAATGCATCGATATTCTCTTCTTTCAAAAATTCCAGAGCCCGGAAAGTGTTTCGGAAGAAAATTTGACTACATATTGCCTTAGTTATTATGAACAGCGCATAGGAAATGTATGTGTTGAGATTTGGCTCACTTTCTTCACGAAACAAGAGGGAACTCGCCAATCGGAATTAAAAAAAAACATGGCGAATGCCATGGGTGACAATTTGGTCAATTTTTAAGGTTGAAAGAAATGTTTTCAAGCATTCGTGTTGCTTCTGTCCAAAAGAGCTTACTGCAAAATGGTATTCTCTAAGCAGAAAAGTCTAGGGTATATTTCTCCTTTTAACAAATGTCTTTGACCAATTAACTGTGAGGTTCTTAAAGAGGCGGTAACATAAGATGTAAATTACTGACATTTATTAAGGAATTTTACTGACCTTTTCATATTCACACAACCTCTAAATTTGATGGTAAATGAAAATTTGAGTTCATGACTAAACCATTTGGCCGGATTTGCCAGATTCAGCCGAAGGTCTTGCTGGAATTCCTGCCGGATGTAACATATTTCGGAAATTAACACAATCAAACTTTTAGTTTCTTCTGAGACAGTTATTCATCTGTTATGACTCACAGGACCATATATATCAAGTAGCCTTTAATTTTCATTGCTGTTTCTTTTGTAGTTGGGATTTCCAATAATTTAGTCAGGTTTTATTTTCTTCTCATGAAGGTGGCTTGACCTAACCCTTTCACCATCAAAACGTATGTCCCACTCTAGTAGTATTAATTTCACATCTATATATTAATTTTGGACAATCTGAAAATTGTTCCACAGAATTTGTCTTGAACATTTTCTGAAAGTTTCAAACTCATTGCCTAGCAAACCATTCCCTTCAAAAATAATTTAAAGCTGCTATATTTGGAGTTCTCCCGTTCATTATATTAACTGGGAACATACCCAGACAAACGGGTTACATTTGATTACATGGAAACCAGCATGATGAAGATACACTTTAATATAAGATTGATCAAACTGAGTTCATGGCTTTAGATTTATTACGATTAACTCAGGCGGAGGGAGCGAGTTTTGTATATAAACATATTTAAACAGGCAAATGATTTTATTTCGGCTAGCAATTATTCTTTTCTTGTTTCTCCCTCCACAGAGAAAGCTCTGGATCTCTTCTTATGGCTACCGACATTGACAAGTTAAATGAGTTGAGGAATAGCTGGCAAATAGCTGGAGTAAACCATTCCATCAGAAGGAAATTCCTGTAAGTTTTTTTGATACAGTATTTGCAGAATTTATTAATACATTTGTTTATTTGCTCTATAATTAATGACAAAAATAGATTTAAATTAAAGATGATTGTTGTACGATCCATGTTGTAAGGTCTCAAGACACATCACAAGATACTATGGTGGATTCACAATTAAGGATGCCCCAGCAAATGGCATTTCAAATCTGGCCAAATATCTTGCTGGAATTCCTGTCTGATGTATCAAATTTTGGAAATCAACACAATCCAACATTCTGAATTTTCTGCATTTGAGGATTTTTTTTTTAACAGAATCCGACATCCGGCTGGATTTAAAATTGGGGTATATCTTATTAACTACAACCTAACAACTTGTTCTGTCAGGAGTCACAGGTTTACAAATTTTGAGGGTGACTACCACTTATGCTAAATATTGCAATATACCACAAAACTTACGAAAAAATGCTAGCATTCTGTAACAGAACAGACATTTTGGAAAATGTATCACTTTATACACAACAACCATTAGGGTTTGACCAGTGCAGAACAGCAAAAAGTTATTGTTTTGTGAGAATGGCAATTTTTGTTATAAACAAAGCCCTCTCGCAATCTCTCACTAAGTAATTCTCCTTGAGAATTGTTAACACACACCATGGAATTGTAAGATGGCACTCTTTGCCAATAGAAAGAACTCCTGCTTAAAAAACACAAAATTAATTTTGATATGTTGTTGACTGTCAAACAACACTTTGAACCTTTGGGATTTTACCCATTAAACATCAAAGGATCGTCAGTTAAAGTGGCTGGACTACTCAGTCTAACACAACAGACTGCTAGGTCAGTTCCTCAGATGCAGCAGCAAATGGCGGCGATTACGCCTACAAGCTTTTGCCAGTCAAGATCACTTTTCAACGAGTTTGGTTGATGCTTTGTTGTTTCTTCCTTATCACATATTGCCTAATGCTCTCCATTTAATTTGTAATTTGTGTGAGCATATTCTCTTCCTGTGTGATGTGAATTTTGTTTGAATTTTTGTCAAAAAACTGAGATCAGAACTTATCAAAAGTTAAAGAATATTTTATAAGTGTGACACCAAGGGATATCATTATTCTGAATTAATTTCTTTGTCTAATATAAAATAAGAAAACTTGAAAATTTTGAGAAATCCTGCACAAGTACACGTAGCATTTTAGAGTCTTTCTATTTCTACCTTAGAGCTGTTACAATTGGAATCCCGGAACCTGAGGCAGGTAGGAACAATTATCTTTTTGGAGGGTTTAACCAATAAAAGTTAAATATAATTAAGTGTAAGACCAGTGGAGTGAATCACTGAAAATGTCTCGTTCTCTGTTATTGTTTCGGTCGCGATGAAAGCATGGGTCCGATTAATGTTTTCATCTTGACCAAAACAATTACAAAGATCTTTGATTTGGTTTGAAATCTTTTGATTTGGTCCCTCGGTCCCTTTGGTCCCACCTTTGAAAAAAGTGCATCGTTGTGATTATTTAATACAAAACCGTACTGAAGAAAGACTGTTTGGACCGTTGAGATTGAATGCATAGTGTGATTTTAAAGGGATACACCAGTGGAAGACAATGTAACACTTACATAAAGAGAAAATCATTGTACACTGTCAGAGTCATATCTGCAACTGAGAATCTTGTACTTATTATCTCAATGTGCGGTTAAATGTTACCTGTTTGACTGGCTAAAGGGTTCTCTACCTTCGGAAGTGTATCACGGCAGGCGGTCTCAGTTTGTGATGTCAGCGTTTTAGATGTTCTTGGAAAGATTTACTTCCGAGGCTATTATGATCTCTTCTAAGGCTATCATAATCTTCTCCTTGGTTTATCCCTGAAACTTGATACATTTGGAATGTTTCAATTAGCAATCAATGTTCGCTGTAGATATAGAAGCTCATCAAAATGTAAAGCTTTTGTAGGAATGTTATTTTCCTCTGCGGCTAAATGATTGATGTACTGTAAAGGAAAGCAAAAGCATTTTCGGCTCAATTGACTTGATGACTATGTAGCCAGATGTATTCACTCAGTATCACCAAATTTGCAAAAATGTTCTGATAAGATGGTGGTTTGCTCCTAAAGATGCATACACTTTCGATTCACAAGATATCGGCTTCTTGTGGTTCTGGTTACGTAATTTTACATTTTCTTCTCAAGTCTTTTTGTCTTGCATATTAAGTAACATCGAGACACTGGAATATTCCAAATAGTGAGAAGAAAGGAATTCTGTACTTTTTGGGAGAAAATAATATCTTCCATTACATACTGTATATATATATTTTATGACGGTTGCTAAGTCTATACCACTTTTAAAGTTTAACGTTTCTGGTGAATGATAGTGTGTGACTGTGTCCTTTGTTTAATGAACTTTAAATCAAAATAAAACAAAACTGTTAGCAAACTGCTTATCCAGAGCCTGTGTAAGGGAATGTGTAAAAGTCAGTTGGCCTGACGTTTCGATCCTAGCAGGATCTTCTGAGGCTGAATGAAGTAGAAAGGCCATTCAGCCTCTGAAGAAGATTCTGCTAGGATCGAAACGTCAGGCCAACTTACTTTTACACATTTAATAAACTTTGTTAAACTACAGAGCAGGGATCATTAAATGAGGAAATAATAATACTTATAGCCAATTTTATCAAAGTAGACAACAAACTATTTGATTTTCTCTCTAATAATTTATGCTTTTAATTTTATTTCTATCATATTAAGGTACCATATGTCAAGCCCTCAAGTATGTATCCATTGGAGACCATCTCTTGGTAAGTTCGACAGTGCCTTTAAGAGTTTTGATGGAGTAAACTTCAGTGTGTTCTCATGTGACATCATTCTGCTCATTGTAAATTTCTAATGTGCTCTCTGAGTTGATCCTGATAAATTTTAAGATCCTATAAATCAATAATAAAATCTGGGAACGATGTTCTCCATCAGCTAGACTAGTGAAGTGTCAATTTTCGAATGATGAAAAAATTGTCAAAATGTCTTTACTAAAATGAAAATGCTGCTTTCTGTGTGTAATAAATGCTAATGCAAAAGTATGGCCATGGCTGCTCAAAATTTCTCCTCAATCATACTGAAGGTAGTCCATTGCAGTATGCATAGCTACTCAAGGTTTCTCCTCAATTATGCTTTTGGTAGCCCCTTCCTCAGTAACCATAGCTACTCAAGTTTTCTCCTCAATCATGCTTTTGGTAGTCTGTTCCAGTAACCATAGCTACTCAAGGTTTCCTTCAATCATGCTGTTGGTAGTCTCTTCCTCAGTAACCATAGCTACTCAAGGTTT